>JAVTVY010038396.1:0-167697 GCA_036873755.1 Hanleya hanleyi | reverse complement strand
CGAAGAGTCCACCCAATACTGGACCCAACACGAAGCGGCCAACGGTGCTAAGATGGCCCCGAGAAAGCCGCCTTTCTGTAACACCTTTTTCTTTTGTGTTTGAGGGACCCGCTTGTGGACTAGGGTTCGGAGACCTGTCTTATGCTTGGCCAACTTGGTCTTCTGAGCCGGAGTCAGTGGTACGTTGCTTTTTAACAGGTTGTACCCGATCTCGCACAGACAGCGTACAAGGTCAGGGTCCGCACCGCGTACAATGGTTCGGACTATCTCGGGTGGGGCCGTCTTCAATACACGGAGCGTGGGAGCGTGCTTCCGTACTCGCGCAGACATCCTGTACAACTGATGCTAGAACCCACAACGCTGCCCTTTTTATCCACCTCACAGACAAAGTCAACCCTGCTGTGGTATTCATTCTTTTTATTATTCCCCATCATCAAACACACACAAACCCCAGCTGGAGGCGCCACTGTGGGTGTGTTTACATTATATTTGCATGTACACGTGGTGGGTCTCTCCGGGAAAGATGTCGGTCCGTAGTCGAAGGTGGTCGGGGGTGGCTTGCTTGAGGTCGAAGAGCATATACCCGTGCTGAGGGGTTGTGGCATCTTTGAAGGCTTCCAACGCAAACGGTGTGCGGTCGGGATACATCTGTCTGGCCAGGTGCAGCAGTTGAGTGGTATCTCTCGGGTTTTTGAAGACCACCAGGTAGTGGGCATTTAAGCTGATATTCCGATGTTCTTTGTTTTTACTGAACAGATTCTGCACAATGTAGATGATGCGGAGCCGTCGATGATGGCTGCCTTTGGTAAAGAGTTGGGTGACCCGTGCATCCGTCTCCGCCATGAGATCATCCAGAACCACCAAGGTGTCGGGTTCCAAATCGGCCAGGTTGGGTAGGCCTTCCACGAACGTGATGTGGGGCATTGCTGCATACGCTTCCTGCCATTCTCCGTAACACCACACGACTCGGGCAATGGGTGGAGTGATCATGCTGTCGGCGTGTTGAAGGAGCTTCCTGACGAAGTGCGTTTTGCCGGAGCCCGTCGGTCCTGCGATGACGCAGGTGAAGGGATGCTGCCACCGAGGGTCCATGGTTTGAGGTGTATCCGTTGTCGTGGTAACCCGCTCTTGTAAATTTCGTACGAGTGAACTGGAGTGGTGGTGGGTACAACGTCGGTCGTCGTTGTCTGTTCACGTTCAGAGATGGTGCTGGGGGTGGGTACAACGTGGGTGGTCGGTTCACTGTGAGGGATGAAATCCGGTGGGTCTTGAGACGTAGTAGGTGTACTTGGTGTAAGTGTAGAGCTCGACGTGGCTTGTACGCGGGGTGTGGTGTGGTGGTGGTGGTGGTGACTGGGCTCGATACGACTGGTGCTCTCTGTAGACCCGTTTCACTGATGGGTGGTGTTCTCAGTTGGTTAAGTAACGTACTGACATAGGCTACGTCGTAAAACACATCTCCGTACAACACACTCAGCAGGGTTAGCAATAGCACCCCAAAGACCACTTGCGCTTTGCGCGTTTTGCGAGACGCTGTCTTCAGAGGCAGCTGCTGTTCGTCCATAGCACTGTGGTCGGATGTGGAATGAAGGAAGACGGCAGTGGTGTCTGGTTTTATAGTCGTTTCACCTGGTTGGCCGCGACCCAGGAATTGAAGGAACTGGGCCAGCCTTGCCATTTCACGAAATGAAACAGTTTGCCACGTCGACGTTCCGTTTTCAAAATCTGCTCCACCGTGTAGTAGTCTTGCTGTGTTTTTACAACAGGCTGTAATTCCGTGTCGTAAAACGTCCCCAGCAACGTTTCCCCTTGGAGATCTTCCAGTTCATAGACTCGCCGCTGTCGGGGTAGGCGCCGTTTAATCAGGAAGTGCTCATCGCTCCAGTTGGGCAAGTAACTTTTCTCGAACTTGCCCTTGACTTTACTGATCCGTACAGGGTCCCCGACCTTGTACACCGCCTTCGTCGTTCGCTGCGATGGCCTGGGGTACAAGACACGCCGGACTTGGGCTTCATTGCGTTGGGTCACGGTAATGGGGGCTCTCTCTATACTTCGATGGTAGGCTCGATTGTAACCCCTCACCAGTTTCGAGAGAACATCGATGTACCGCCTTGTATTCTTATAGGTGAAATATTTATACATGCGGCCTTTGAATGTCCTGTTGAACCTCTCCACCACGGAAGCCTTGGTCTCGTTGTACGTATGGAAGAAAAACACCTTCTGTTTCTTGAGAAAGGCTTGGAACGGTCTGTTGAGGAATTCCGTGCCTTCATCGGTTTGCAAATACAAAGGTTTGCGCCCGGTCTTGAAGATGTCTTTGAACGCCGCTATGAGATTTGCCCCCGTTTTCGTCCGGATGGGTACCACCCACGCATACTTGGATAGGATATCGATGCACGCCAAGATATACCGATTCTCATCGTTGTGTTTGGCAAAGGCGCTCATATCCACCAAATCCGCTTGCCACTGGGCATCTATTCCTCCCACGATGACCCGGTTCCGTAGAAAATGGCGACGGACAGATCGATGTAAGGTATAGGTGTGTTGTCTTCTTAACCAATCTCGGACTTGGGCACGTTGTACCCCCTGGGGTTTGGCCGCTCGATAGAGAGCCGACAATGCACTATAGGCTGCCGGACTGTCGGGACTGTAGTATAAGTTATCCAACACCTTCTCCCAGCGCTTCATGGTGACAAAATGATGATGGACCGTTTATTTATAACGGGTATATCTTGGGCCGGAGTTTCTTTCTGATTTTCTTCGTGGACTTCCACAGTGGCCATGGTCAATGACCAGTCCAACTCGTCCGATGACCGCTTGATAAGCACTTCATCCACATCCACCACGGCATCTTCCAATGCAGACCATAGATCAGGGTGAAGGGTAAAATGCACTGTACCTCCATCTAGCCGAGCCAATTGAGCAAAGAAAGGGCCGCGTCGGATGTACACATCGTGACACAAGTGGATGAGGTCGCCGTCCAGTTCACCAGACAACACCCGTTTGAATTTGGTCCAGCCCTCCCGGGACAGACGAATGTGAGCCGGGCACGGTTGTGTAGGGTCCGTGTCTCCCACCACCTCCTCCATGATATCGACCTTATCCGCATACACGTGCAGGAAAACCTCGGGGGTCAAGCTGAAATACGCCAGTACTATATGCTCCGTCATGGTCAGTACGTGAATGGTACCAGAGTTCACTGTCTCTCGTATTTATAGGGAGAACCCCGTGAGATCAAAGGATCAGGTGGTCATGTCATTGGGCTGACTGAGTCTAGCGGGGTAATCAATGGCATCGTCGTCGGGTTCATGTAGTTGTTCATGGGGTTCAGCCATTGGTCCCGCGGCTTCATCACGCATTTTTTCTTCTTCTTCTTCTTCATCGTTCTGGCCCGTCATGTGTGTGTGTGGGTGGCTTCATCAGGTGACACTGTCATTCCAGCCTCTGCGCATTCTGTACATATAGTATTTTCTCCATCCGCTTTTTTTTCATTAGGTTCATCTAGTGCGTGTTCGATAGCATGAGCCCATGCCAATTGGTGGGGTGATCGATCGTCGGGTATAAATAACTGGTCCACCAGAGGGCCTATTTTCTCCAAGGCTGACCACAGAGAGGGAGTTAGGAGGAAACTTCGAGCCGGCTCTTGGTAGCGTCCCACCCGTGGGTAGAGCGCAGTATGGTATACGTAGTTGGCCTTGTCCAGGTGGATCAGGTGTCCGTCTAACTCTCCGCTCAACACCCGTTTAAACTTAGTCCAGCCATCACGCTCTAGTGTCACCCTATCCGATAGAGTCTCAGCGTGCTCAAAGCAAATATTTCCACAATCTTCGACCAGGGTCACTTTAGCATCATACACGTATAACTTCACATTGGGTGTAAGCGTCAGGATGGCTTGGAGTGATGACATGCTTCCTCTCAATGTCGAACGGAGAATGATACCCACTCTGTCTCTTCCCTCGTATTTATAGTGTCAATACCACAGCGCCAGGGTCAATAAGGCACAGACTAGTATGAGGCCAACCAGCCGGCACTGGTTCCGGCGTGAGCGCTCCTGGTCCATAGCGCGAGCATCAAGGATGGCTGTCATAGTCCAGTAGTGGTGAGTGATGGCACGCCTCTCCATCGAGTGCACTCTGTGGAGGACCGCTTCTGTGAACTCGTTCAGGATCTGGCGTCGTCCCTCGTTGTCGTCGCCATCTCCAAACATGGACCGGACCACTGCTCGGTAACCCGTGAATGAATTCACCACGGTGGCATACTGTAAAATGCGAGTCGCATGGGGCTGGATCTCCGCCATGGCTCATCGGGTAAGTCAGATCTTGAACTGATCACGTGACCTCCCCATCTTTTATACGTTTTTCTACCCACCTTCCACCACACGACACAAAAAACGGCCGCCATCTTGGACCCACACCATCTTGGTCACACCTCCTACCACACACGACACAAAAACTGGCCGCCATCTTGGACCCACACCATCTTCGTCCCTCCTCCTACCACACACGACACAAAAACTGGCCGCCATCTTGGACCCACACCAAAAAGGACACAAAAACTGGCCGCCATTTTGAACCCACAGTGTCAATGAGTGCACTAACGACACAAATCCACACACGACACAAAAACTGGCCGCCATTTTGAACCCACAGTGTCAATGAGTGCACTAACGACACAAATCCACACACGACCCAAAAACTGGCCGCCATCTTGGACCCACACCATCTTCGTCCACCTCCTATCACACACGACACAAAAACTGGCCGCCATTTTGAACCCACACCAAAAAGGACACAAAAACTGGCCGCCATTTTGAACCCACAGTGTCAATGAGTGCACTAACGACACAAATCCACACACGACACAAAAACTGGCCGCCATCTTGGACCCACACCATCTTCGTCCACCTCCTATCACACACGACACAAAAACTGGCCGCCATTTTGAACCCACAGTGTCAATGAGTGCACTAACGACACAAATCCACACACGACACAAAAACTGGCCGCCATCTTGGACCCACACCATCTTCGTCCACCTCCTATCACACACGACACAAAAACTGGCCGCCATTTTGAACCCACACCAAAAAGGACACAAAAACTGGCCGCCATCTTGGACCCACACCATCTTCGTCCACCTCCTATCACACACGACACAAAAACTGGCCGCCATTTTGAACCCACAGTGTCAATGAGTGCACTAATGACACAAATCCACACACGACACAAAAACTGGCCGCCATCTTGGACCCACACCATCTTCATCCCACCTCCTATCACACGCGACACAAAAACTGGCCGCCATCTTGGACCCACACCACACACGACACAAATACTGGCCGCCATCTTGGACCCACCTCACACCACACATCACTCACGCATGCGCACACGCCCCATTGTGACGTCACACCAAGTTCTGCGCATGCGCAGTGAGGCGCCATAGCCCTTATTTACGCTCTACCTACTACTACCAAGTTTGTTGTGCATGTTGCGTCTGTCTAGGAGAAGACACTGTATACTTGTATTCTTTCTACAATTTCTAGTATATGCAAATTTCCCATCTGGACCTATGGTAAAGTGGCGGTCTATGTTTGGATAGAAATTTCCATATTCTAATTTGCATAGATAGCACATCAGGGATTGGTTCACAACTATGACGTGCCTATCCGTGTTTAGGTGGCGCCACCTGGGGGCCAAGTTAAAATTGTATTTTCAGAAAATAACTTTTGAAAACTTGAAGGATACTTTCCAAATTTGTTGGCGCCACCTGGGGGCTAAATTAAAAAAGTGTGTCGACTCATGGTATTGTAGTCTATTATTGGAGATTGTGGATGTTTCTAGAATAAAGAGGTGACGCAGGCTTATTTACGTATTATTTTATGGGTCAGCCACTTGGAGCTTTCCAGAAGGTTGTTGTAAATTGTATCTAGGTCGGATGATGCGGTAACGCTGTGTATTCTTGAAAGCTTCTGGATTGGGTAGAATGGTCTGGAATGCCTCATAGAGTATAAATAGCGCTCAGTCAGCAGGGAATTCAAATTGACTTTTTATGTGGTTCTTATACTGTGTTACATTTGCCTGTGCCTGTAAATTCGGACTGCTGGATTACTCCTGTGTATCAACATTTGGCTGCTGCGTAAGCTACGCTATTGAACTGTCGGAAATTGGACATTTACTGGGACTGTGAACGACTGAGCAGTGTTGGATTACCCTTATACAGAAGAGCGATTTGTGCGCGTCAACAGAGACTGTAGAGTGCACACAGGTATAGCATTGAACAGTAAGACTATATTCCACACATTTAATTGTTGTATTAACCTTACTTAATTTGTATATGATTTTAGTATTGTAAATAAATATTTGATTGTTAATCCTTGACTTCACAAAATCTTTCTGTTACGTTTTGCTGTTATTGTAAAATTGCCGTAACAGAAATTGGGGGCTCGTCCGCGAGATTTGTTTACATTATAGCTGCCAGCTGATCAGCTTTACCACATAGTTCTAAATTGATACAGCTTTGATACATTGTCTAAATTTGTGAAGTCGGGGAGTACGCTATCAGCATGTCATTTGACCCAGCACAGTTTGCCTCAGAGCCTATTCAAGAGGAATTTAACGAACTACGCAAAGAGGATTTGTTCGCGCTGTGTAAATTCCTACAAATTAAAGCTAAAACATCTTTGAGAAAGCAAGAAATTAATAAACTCGTTATTAAACATTTTGTTAGCAAACAAATTCGGGATGAAAGTGATTTTGATTTAACTGAAGAAACAGCTGATGATTTGGAAATAAGAAAATTAGAATTGCAAAATATAGTACTACATGAGTAGTGTGACTAACGTCACAGGACCTACGAAGTAGGATGAGGAAGATGACTTGGGGGTCCAAGCGTAATGTTATCGGTCACCTAAGTAGGTCAAATTTTCATCCAAAGTAGGTTAGCGGAGAACTTGCTGGTAACAGTCCCCTAGTGCACGTTCATACCAAAAATCAAGGTTCTAATGCCAATGGTTCTCCTTATTTTGCCGACGAAAGGATTCGGATGGACTGACTGACTGACTGACTTATTACCGGACAATGAGAGCCTACTTCGTAGGAATAGTAGAAAGGTAGCATTTATGTACATTTGTAGTTTACGGTAATTCAACTCAAGACCAACACCTTCTCTGCACAAGATAATAATGATTCTATGTTCGTCTATGACGGATTAGACGCTTGTAATTCTCCTGAGCATAACCGGTACAAAGACGAATAAACAGCGTCTCTACTTCACGTTGTTATCTAGATATATGAGACAACACATTTTGGGTATCGGCAATCTGATGAATGTACTATTCCGGTTTTCTTGTTTCACATTATATTCTATGACGGTTGATCGGTGATTTTCTTCATTGATAAACATTAAACCACCTCAGCTTCGTTGTGTGAATCGGAATTACATTGCTGTGACACATCAACACACTCCGTGGCAGTGATTCTGTGTCCTCTAATCAAGGAATCAAAATGGATCGAGATTTGAAATGACAAGAAAAATTGAGACATATTTTGTTTACACATGTAATTTTTTGTTTAAATTATATCCCAGTGTACGAGTTGTCACAGCGAAACAGCTCACCAATTACCAGTATACGAGTTGTCAGAGCATTTCCATCATAGCTCTCTAGATTTGTATCTAATACCGCTTATGCCGGTGCTAGGGGCCGTGTGGTCATATCATCCAAGTTGCCACATGAACAGGTACAATAAAAGCGTACCTGAGATACAACACATATCACGAATCGTTAGATTCTTGGTATGTGCTTTAGAATAGGTTTTCCAGAAGACTTTTCTGTGAAGTCATATGACGCAGTCAGTATGTCGGCACCTCTTCCCACTTCCCTTATATGTGTTGTAATGTAGTCAATATTCAAGAGGTACAAAAAAAACCTCAAAGTATGTGCTCATATTTTTACATCATGATCAAAGTTACTTTATCTAGTTAAATTCTACCCAAAGAAAATAAATTAAGACCCTTTAAACATGCCGTCAATGCCAGATGTTGAGTTTTATACAGCTGTAGGGTTCTGGGTGCATATATCATGTTTCCATACACTTGATGTACGCAACAGCAAAAACAAAGCCTTCTTGAACAACCTATCTTTGTACAGGTACATGTAACTCAGAAAATACCATTCTCTCTCAAAAGAAAACAATTCGCGCCAGGAACGCTTTTTTTATCAAGCTAATTTTGTTATGTAGGGGCCTACTTATTTCAATAATTGTCACGAAATTTCTTTCATTATATCTTAATTACAACCATGCTTGTTCCTCAAACCTGACATGCTTGAGATATGTACATGTATAACACACTTTCATTTGAGAGTCCAGACATTCCACCATTCATGTGAACAAATTGCACTCAACATCGAATAATTAAATTCACACCACCAAATAGTTCACCAGCTGTTAGTTTTGAGACCCGTTTCTACAGTACCAGTACTGTGTTACTATCTGTAGCAGTTGAAACCCAGTAAAACTTAGGTTTCAGGATACCAATAATCCGGAGAGACTTGCATAAGGCGGATAGATATCTCGCCTGGTAGCATTTGCTAGATCCTGTGAATAATGTGACGAACAGTATTGCGGAAACTTGTCAACACAAGGCCATACCATCAAACGCCTCCATTCAGGTTCTCAAATTCTGTTATATAGTAGGCCTACACTGACGGCAAAATACCATCGTAGCGAACAAGATCTCTGGCGCTGCGTTTCGTGAATCGTGTTCAATTTCGCTGAACCCGCTAGGGGTCGTTGGAACATCAGGTATTTACATTTTCAAATGTACATGTACAAATGAAAGGACACAAACAAAACGGAACTAAGATACATCAATTCCAGAAAACATGGAATTGATTTGCATAAAGAATACTGGTCAGTCAGTGATAATGATTTTATGTAAAGAAAATCATGAAGTCTTGCTGTCATCATTGAATACTGTTGAGCGTTTCTATCTTGCAGGAATCCTTCTTCTTGTTTTATTAAGGATGTCCGCTGGTGGTAAATCAAAGTAATTAACTTTTTGAATAATATGTGTTGTTGCATTCATAACTGTGTAATATGAGAAAAAAAACAAAGAAAAAAATATAGGTTGGCGTGCATTTTTTAGCTGTAGGCAACGTTAAGTGGTCTGATCCATGCTCAATTTGATAACACAGAAATCATAGGGAATAGCCCTGGTTTTGAAGCATATTTATGAAAAATTCATATAAATAGTATTTAACTTTTCCTTGTATTCTAACTGTTTGCAGATAATCACAACGTCTATCAAAATTTATCAAATTGGATGGATGTTGCTGTGCAAAATTCTTGGCTAGAAGGCTTTTAAAGGAAATCCCTATCTCTTAACCTAGGAATGGGAGATAACCCAAGAGAAAAGAAACGGGCAAAATGGCTGCCAAAGCCAAAAACCACCAGCGGACATCCTTAAATTTTGATTTCATGCATATTAGAATTTGAAACTGTCGTATGAAAAAGGTCCTTCCAGTATTGTGGACGACGGCTGAATATTGAATGTCGAGTCTGCCCCTAAAACACGAACAAGGCATAGTGAATGGCAGTGGTCAGAATTAAATATTTGTTCTGCTATGTGACAGGTAATTATAGAACAGGTACAGAATGCTCTAATAAGAAGCTAAATATAGAACACTATGTTCTAATGAACAGGTAAGTGTAGAAATCGTTTTCGAACAGTCCGAGACAACGGCAGATAAGTAGAGTTTATCTCGTTAACGTGATACCAACCATGTTTCCTCTTATTCTTTCCACTCTTGACTAATGGGGTTCGCCAGCTCGAACTGACGCCAGATGGCTATACGTGTGCTAAGAGGTAAATGGCGCATGCCCATGCCGTTTTTCTGGATGTCACAAAGGCAACGTCATAATGTAAAGACGTTATAATTGTTCGTTTTATTACGTCACGTCTTCTTTAACTGTTGGAGCACTAGCGCCGCCTAGTGCATCCTCGCTAAAACCAGGGGTATCTCTATCTCTATGATAGATATAGCCCCTGGTCCGCTTGGGCAATGTATCGCGATCAACGACACATCCTGTACATATTGACCAATCAGATCACTTAAGCACCGCGACCATGGCGACCGTGACAACAGATCGAAAACACCGTAGTAGATAGCTTGTAGAAAATGTAGGCAAATGTAGAAAACACCGAAGCTTTAAAGGCGGTCAGTGTATCCGACCTCACCTTCCCACTGAAGGACTTGAATTGGGTTGAAACGCACGGATTTCTATAAAATTTCACTGGTCTATCCATTAATATTTTGTTGTTGTGCGTGCTTGGATTAAATATTTTACATTCGGTATCAGCGAATAGTTTAGCAGCGAAAGTAAAACCCTTGATCGCCTTGTTTGGTACTCATGCGACTACTTTGTAAGATATTTTAAGTCGGGTGAGAGAGGACTGTGTCTTGGGTTATTGGAGAGAAATCGGTTTGTTACATAAGTTTTAATGTGTGTATGATTTAATGTGTTCGTCGCTATATAGCTGAAATATTGCTGAACATGACATTAAACCTTAATTCTCTCTCTCTCTCTCTATAGTTGACTCGACAATATAATTTGACGAAAAATATATTTCCCCGAGACCCATATCGCTATCATCGTTTTATATGGGGAAGTGATAATGCTGCATGACACTATATCCTCCTATTTTGAAGCACATTGAACTGGATCGAGCCACAAGTCGAATGTGGATTTCTTCCAGAATAGTATCTCTGAACTACTGCTTGCTTCAGATCTTTATTTATTACTATTTATTTATTTATGTTGTAGTCTTTTAACTGCACTATTTTTCTTTGTTTTCCCGGACATTATGATGTGCCAGTTGCATAGGTCACTGACTGTCAAACTTTCAGTCTAGCAAGATGCTAAGCTGATAGATACATATGGTGCTTTGAAATAGGCTGTTGGATCAGGACCAGATGTACTTGATGGTTTAGTACATGTGTAAAAGACTATTTCGAACGTTATCGTAGTTGATGAGCGAATTAAGTCAGACCTGATATTAGACGGAGTAGACGTTGGAAATCAACATGGTTATTTTGAAGTACTAGAACCAAGTAAAACGCATGTGAAATTTAAAGCAATGCGATGCCAGAAGTGACATTACAACTTCTTTTGATAGTTATGGCAATGTTCAATACGTTTGATAGAAGGCTAAAATGAGGAATTCGAAGAGTGTGATCATCAGATGTTGGAAAAAACTCTTCCTTCCATTTTGCTCGATGGTAATAGGCTTTCTGTATGGTATAGAGGTCAAGTTAAAACTTGTTGCATTTGTGGATCAGAAGACCACATAATATGGAAATGTCCTCTTCAGAGTAAGTGTCTAAACTGCGGCGAGGCAGAATATTGAAACGTGTCTGCCCGAAATTCAGTAAGCTACATAGATGCCGAGAGTAGAAATGAGGACCCCCCTCGTGTTACCCTAGCAGAAGTTCGTGCAGAACCTCTTGCAGAAACTTTCAAGCGAAAAAGTTCTCTGTCGGAAGAGTTTCAGGATGAGGCGGAAGACATCTGGAAACTTGTATGACATGATGGTAAACCCTTAAAACAAAATAAAAGTATCACTCATGGAAAACAAGACCTCACAAAAGGAAACGAGAAAAAGGATAATAGGATACACAGCCTAATTCCCACATGTTGGTACTGTGTGGTAACTGAATGGTAACAGCAAGAAAGGGCCCGGAACAGTACACCTCAGTACAGTACCATTCAGCACTGACCCGTAGCCACACAGTACCACTCAGTAACTGGTCAGTACTGATTGGATACCATACAGTAGCACAAGAAACAGAACAGTACTGCATGGTAACTGAACAGTAACCAACCTGTTACTGTGCAGTACTGCTCAGTTACCTCTTGGAACCAGGCTGTTGCTAACTGACATGTACTGTTCAGTTCAGTTCTGACCAGTGATTACCAAACAGGAACTGTTCAGTTACAGCTCAGTACTCAAATGTATGGTGGGCCTTTCCGTGCAGTACCGTTCAGTAGTGTACAGCTCAGTACATGTCTGTGAACCATGCTGAATTATCAGAAGTGCTATTCTAATTCTGCAGAAAATGTAGACTCCACAGCGAATTCAACAATTCAACAAATTCAGCAAATGCCAGTCTTGTATCAAACCAAGATACACCTATGCACGCTGGTGATTCATATATGTTTATCCTATCACTCTGGTGTTGAAGTTACTCAAAACAACAATTATTCTCCTATAATACACTTCGAGACGTAACTGAAGTTTACATGCAAGGGCAATAAGCGCGAGGTTACACCAAAAACCGACCGCCAAAGTCGAATAATGAATAACCGCAGCAGCACAGCAACGCCCATGGCGAAAATATTCGGCATAAAATAGGAATGGTAATAGCGGAGTCATCTTGATACTGATGGCCGTCTATCCCAGTGTCCTACAAATATTTTATGGCCATAAAACGATACAGATTCGGTAAAAATGCCAAAATATTTATTTTTCTCTTTACCTAATATTATATTTGTCTGTATATTTAGTTACTTATTAATTTATTTATTTCCTTAATTACTTATTGCTATTTATCATGTGCGACTAAAAGTACGAGGGTGCCTGTTGTGGGATAGGGATATATCAAAGTATTGCAGAAAAAAAAGAAAAAAAAGACAATAACACGAAACTCTACAAACTCTTCTATTTCTTTGATACAGACACAACACACTGAAGACCACAGACAGGCTAGACCAGACATGAAAAAGCATACGGATGACGATAAGAACAAAACCGCGCCCTGAAGCGACCCCCAAAAAGAGAACGTCCGGAAACAGAACACTCAACCCTAAACCACACCAGACGCGTAAATCCTGAGATGTCACTGAACTGACGGTTATTTAATGATCCTTCGACTTGCACGCAATGTTGGACGTAGCCTGCCATCCTATACCCCGATACACATTCCAAGCACTATTACAGGTAGAGATTTCTGGAAGGAAGGGCGTCGTCGGAGGGCGCGAAGGACTATCTCCCAACGCCCAATGGCATGTTATTTTCTTATATTGGACATCACAGTATCGGACTCACTAATGCATGCGTAGGATACGACCCTCTCGCCCATGGTTCTCCCAGTTCTTTCTGGACGGCTTTGTGCATACGAAGGGATACAAAGACAAAGGAATCATCCACGCGATTATAAGTACAATGAACAATTAACCCATATTTACCAGTTTAACCTGACCAAAACAGACCAGCGAACTTGTACATATATATTTTTCTTCTTTTTTTTATACTTCCCTTTGCTCTCTCCTTGTTACGTGTTTGTTAGTTTCTTCTTTCTTCTCCAGCCGCTTCTTCTTTTTCCCACTTTTCTTTTCCATTAGGTAACTTTTGAATGCCTATGTCAATCAACTTCAAATTTGTTGTGCATATATTGCTTCTGTCCCTGTCCGAAACTGAGAACTGGGTTTTTATTCAAAATTTCCCTGACTTGCAAATTTTCCTTTTGTTCAATCTTTTCTGTCGGATAACTTAAGAATGCCTTTATCAATCAACTTCAAATTTGTTGTGCATATCGCTCCTTTCTAGGGGAAGACACCTATTGTTTTTCAGCTCTGTCTAAAACTGGGAACTGGGTTTTTATCCACAATTGTCCTTTTATGCAAATTGTCCTTTTGTTCATCTTTTCCGTATGATAACTTCCAAATGCCTTTGCCATTCAACCAAGTTTGTTGTGCATGTTGCGTCTGTCTAGGAGAAGACACTGTATACTTGTATTCTTTCTACAATTTCTAGTATATGCAAATTTCCCATCTGGACCTATGGTAAAGTGGCGGTCTATGTTTGGATAGAAATTTCCATATTCTAATTTGCATAGATAGCACATCAGGGATTGGTTCACAACTATGACGTGCCTATCCGTGTTTAGGTGGCGCCACCTGGGGGCCAAGTTAAAATTGTATTTTCAGAAAATAACTTTTGAAAACTTGAAGGATACTTTCCAAATTTGTTGGCGCCACCTGGGGGCTAAATTAAAAAAGTGTGTCGACTCATGGTATTGTAGTCTATTATTGGAGATTGTGGATGTTTCTAGAATAAAGAGGTGACGCAGGCTTATTTACATATTATTTTATGGGTCAGCCACTTGGAGCTTTCCAGAAGGTTGTTGTAAATTGTATCTAGGTCGGATGATGCGGTAACGCTGTGTATTCTTGAAAGCTTCTGGATTGGGTAGAATGGTCTGGAATGCCTCATAGAGTATAAATAGCGCTCAGTCAGCAGGGAATTCAAATTGACTTTTTATGTGGTTCTTATACTGTGTTACATTTGCCTGTGCCTGTAAATTCGGACTGCTGGATTACTCCTGTGTATCAACATTTGGCTGCTGCGTAAGCTACGCTATTGAACTGTCGGAAATTGGACATTTACTGGGACTGTGAACGACTGAGCAGTGTTGGATTACCCTTATACAGAAGAGCGATTTGTGCGCGTCAACAGAGACTGTAGAGTGCACACAGGTATAGCATTGAACAGTAAGACTATATTCCACACATTTAATTGTTGTATTAACCTTACTTAATTTGTATATGATTTTAGTATTGTAAATAAATATTTGATTGTTAATCCTTGACTTCACAAAATCTTTCTGTTACGTTTTGCTGTTATTGTAAAATTGCCGTAACAGAAATTGGGGGCTCGTCCGCGAGATTTGTTTACATTATAGCTGCCAGCTGATCAGCTTTACCACATAGTTCTAAATTGATACAGCTTTGATACATTGTCTAAATTTGTGAAGTCGGGGAGTACGCTATCAGCATGTCATTTGACCCAGCACAGTTTGCCTCAGAGCCTATTCAAGAGGAATTTAACGAACTACGCAAAGAGGATTTGTTCGCGCTGTGTAAATTCCTACAAATTAAAGCTAAAACATCTTTGAGAAAGCAAGAAATTAATAAACTCATTATTAAACATTTTGTTAGCAAACAAATTCGGGATGAAAGTGATTTTGATTTAACTGAAGAAACAGCTGATGATTTGGAAATAAGAAAATTAGAATTGCAAAATATAGTACTACATGAGTAGTGTGACTAACGTCACAGGACCTACGAAGTAGGATGAGGAAGATGACTTGGGGGTCCAAGCGTAATGTTATCGGTCACCTAAGTAGGTCAAATTTTCATCCAAAGTAGGTTAGCGGAGAACTTGCTGGTAACAGTCCCCTAGTGCACGTTCATACCAAAAATCAAGGTTCTAATGTCAATGGTTCTCCTTATTTTGCCGACGAAAGGATTCGGATGGACTGACTGACTGACTGACTTATTACCGGACAATGAGAGCCTACTTCGTAGGAATAGTAGAAAGGTAGCATTTATGTACATTTGTAGTTTACGGTAATTCAACTCAAGACCAACACCTTCTCTGCACAAGATAATAATGATTCTATGTTCGTCTATGACGGATTAGACGCTTGTAATTCTCCTGAGCATAACCGGTACAAAGACGAATAAACAGCGTCTCTACTTCACGTTGTTATCTAGATATATGAGACAACACATTTTGGGTATCGGCAATCTGATGAATGTACTATTCCGGTTTTCTTGTTTCACATTATATTCTCTGACGGTTGATCGGTGATTTTCTTCATTGATAAACATTAAACCACCTCAGCTTCGTTGTGTGAATCGGAATTACATTGCTGTGACACATCAACACACTCCGTGGCAGTGATTCTGTGTCCTCTAATCAAGGAATCAAAATGGATCGAGATTTGAAATGACAAGAAAAATTGAGACATATTTTGTTTACACATGTAATTTTTTGTTTAAATTATATCCCAGTGTACGAGTTGTCACAGCGAAACAGCTCACCAATTACCAGTATACGAGTTGTCAGAGCATTTCCATCATAGCTCTCTAGATTTGTATCTAATACCGCTTATGCCGGTGCTAGGGGCCGTGTGGTCATATCATCCATGTTGCCACATGAACAGGCACAATAAAAGCGTACCTGAGATACAACACATATCACGAATCGTTAGATTCTTGGTATGTGCTTTAGAATAGGTTTTCCAGAAGACTTTTCTGTGAAGTCATATGACGCAGTCAGTATGTCGGCACCTCTTCCCACTTCCCTTATATGTGTTGTAATGTAGTCAATATTCAAGAGGTACAAAAAAAACCTCAAAGTATGTGCTCATATTTTTACATCATGATCAAAGTTACTTTATCTAGTTAAATTCTACCCAAAGAAAATAAATTAAGACCCTTTAAACATGCCGTCAATGCCAGATGTTGAGTTTTATACAGCTGTAGGGTTCTGGGTGCATATATCATGTTTCCATACACTTGATGTACGCAACAGCAAAAACAAAGCCTTCTTGAACAACCTATCTTTGTACAGGTACATGTAACTCAGAAAATACCATTCTCTCTCAAAAGAAAACAATTCGCGCCAGGAACGCCTTTTTTATCAAGCTAATTTTGTTATGTAGGGGCCTACTTATTTCAATAATTGTCACGAAATTTCTTTCATTATATCTTAATTACAACCATGCTTGTTCCTCAAACCTGACATGCTTGAGATATGTACATGTATAACACACTTTCATTTGAGAGTCCAGACATTCCACCATTCATGTGAACAAATTGCACTCAACATCGAATAATTAAATTCACACTACCAAATAGTTCACCAGCTGTTAGTTTTGAGACCCGTTTCTACAGTACCAGTACTGTGTTACTATCTGTAGCAGTTGAAACCCAGTAAAACTTAAACAATTAAAACCAGTAAAGAAATTTGTCTGTTGAATAACAGAAAATATGGTATGGAGATTTGAATGAGTAAACTACTAAACAGCTTACATGATACCAACAAAATGTCCCAACACAAGCTGATAAATTCCTTGGGTGGCTTGCAGGATGGCTTTGTTTCACCCTCAGTAAACTTTTATCATTGTTGTTCACAGAGACTAATCTGAAGGATGATACCACATCTTTCTTTCTTCTGCTGGGTTATTGCACCAGGCTGACTTAATTGGTTGATGTAGGATATTTCACCACCAATGGGCAATTTGACCTGAATTTGAAGCCTCATGTGGTCTGTGATGAAATGTTTGGATGTGAAATAGGATACACGTTAAAGGCCACAGTTTACATATATCTATAACAATATACTGAACTGTGTGTATTGAGGATGGCAAGTTGGTAATAGCAGTGTAGATAAATGCACTAACAAATGATGGAAAATTAGCATTTCCTATTTCATAAAAACAATTACGGATGGCATATCCCACCAGATTTTGTACTGTGTTATATATATACAGTGAAACATACAGCCAATGGTTCCCGATGGGCATGACAGTGCACTCGCTGAGCCATCAATAAATAATAAAAAACTAATTATAAATCAAAATTTCATCAGAATTCGGTCAGCTCAGAACTTGCTGGTAACAATGCCATAATGCACGTTCATGCCAAAACTCAAGGTTCTAATGTCAACGGTTCTCCTTATTTTGCCGACGAAAGGATTCGGATGGACTGACTGACTGACTGACTCACTCATTACCGGACAATTTGCGATCTGTAGCCTACTTCGTAGGAAAAAGCTGGAATTAAAGAAATTAGAGTTAGAGAGAGAAAGGTTAGAAAAAGAGGAAAGAGAGAAAGAAAGACAGTTTCAGTTAGAGAGAGAAAAGTTAGAAGAAGACAAAGAATTAGAGAGAGAAAAGGAAGAAAGACAGTTTCAGTTAGAAATGAAGCACATGGAATTACAGTCGCAAACAAGTCCTCCTGCACATGCACCTGTACAATCACAAACAAAATTTGATGCGGCTCGCCAAATGAGTCTCGTCCCACCATTTCACGAAAAAGAAGATGATAAATATTTTCTGCATTTTGAGAAAATTGCTGAAAATTTAAAGTGGCCAAGAGAAAATTGGAGTTTACTTCTTCAAAGTGTTTTGATCGGAAAGGCAAGGGACATTTATACCCAATTGACGGTAGAGCAAGCATCAAATTATGATACAGTTAAGGATTTAATCCTTAAAGGTTATGAATTAGTTCCTGAAGCCAATAGACAAAAGTTTCGTAGTTGTGAAAAAGAAAACTCTCACTCATGTAGAATTTGCTCGTTCAAAGAACAGTTATTTGATAGATGGTGTGCCTCGGTTAAAATTGACAACCAATTTGAAAGCCTTAGACAGCTTATGCTGGTGGAGGAATTTAAAAGGTGTATCCATGGTGATATTAGAATATTTTTTTATGAAAAGAATGCCAACACTTTAGATCAGGCAGCACGGTTTGCTGACGAATACGCTCTAACACACAAATTATCATTTGGCAATGCTGTTAAGCCAAGTTCATTCCAGTCTAGTCTCTCAGGTAACAAACCCAGTTCTGTCTCAGGGCCTAAAACTTTTAACCCCAGTTATAAAGGTCAAAGACAAAAGTCCCAGTCACCCACTTTTAACACTCAAAATAAATCTCCCGTTTGCAATTATTGTAAGAAGGAAGGTCACTTGATGGCTAATTGTTTTAAATTGAAAAGAAAACAACAAGATCAAGCCTTTCAAAAGCCCAGTAGTTTCCTCACTTCAAGATCTATACCCAAGCAGGTTAGTGACGTTCATAGTGTATATGACGTTAACATGGCCAAGGACACTGTTCCTATTAGTTCTATCAAGGATAAGGTTGACAGTTTTTTAAATCCTGTTATGGAGATTTTTGAACCATTTATCCACAATGGTGTTGTGTTACTTTCAAGTGATTTGTCTAATGCTGCTCCTGTGAAGATTTTGCGAGACACGGGCGCGTCCCAGTCTCTTTTGTTGGCAGATACTTGACTCTTCATCTGCAGGCAGTAATGTCCTGATTAAAGGGGTAGATCCTGTAAATTATACACCCGTTCCGGTCCATAACGTTCATAACTTGATTCTGGGCCTGTTACGGTCGGTATTAAAGGTAGTTTACCATTTGAGGGTGTTCAATTACTTCTTGGCAACGATCTTGCGGGAGACAAGGTCCGGAGTAACCCGATGACGTCATCGATGACGTTTGTTTGGCCGACACTTTCGTGTGTTTAAATGATGAGGCTGATAAGCCACATTTTGATAACAAATTGGAATGTTCTAATGGCAACATTTCAAAATCACAACTGGTTAATGAACAGCAGAGTGACGATGTGTCACCTGATGATGAGTGGGTAGTTAAGTATCAGATTGTAGTACCAAATTCATGTCGATTAGATATCCTCAGACTAGCCCATGAAACACCTCTTTCAGGCCATTTAGGTGCTGTGCACCCCTATTGGCTGACCTATATCTGTTCTCTTATGAATATGACTATATGCAGACGCTTTCAAAAACCGATCCAATCAAAGCCCGTTATTTTCTCATTCATCAAACGCTATATAGACGATCTTCTCCCTGTGTATAATCGCTATATAAATGATGCAGTGAAGGATATATATCCACCTTCACTGGATTTGAAGGAAACTACAGATAACCCTACAGGCACATCATATTTAGACCTATATCTCGTCGACTGTATGACAAAAGAGATGCTAACAATTTCGACATCGTAAACTAATTACAAGCGTCTAGTCCGTCATCCATAATTCAGCCGTCGTCCATTAGAGAATATCCGCGTCCATAATCCAGAGACCTATTCCATATTCCATGTAACAGTTTTAGCACCAAATTCAAAAAGACAATCATAGTATACATAAACATAGGCTTGTTTCCTGCAAGAGAGAAGCGGTCAACAGTTTTCAATGATGCCGGCAAGACATCGTGATGTTCCAAAAATATCAAATCCGTATCGCTGATCAGTATTCTTAATCCATAATATTCGTTGTGAAGTCATCTAAAGAATGATGTATCTCAGTCACGCTTTGATTGTGACTGTTCATATGAGTACCATCAGGATCTTGAAGTACATGGGTTCATACGGTCCCTAGCCCCGGGTTAAGCGGGTTATCCAGAAAAGGATAGTTTAAGATGTCGAAATTGTAATCATCTCTTTTGTCATAAAGTCGACGAGAGAGAATGCCCGCTTCATTTTTATAGAGATATAGATCTAAATATGATGTGCCTGTAGGACTATCTGTAGTTTCCGTCAAATCCAGTGAAGGTGGATATATATCCTTCACTGCATCATTTATATAGCGATTATCCACAGCGAGAAGATCGTCTATATAGCGTTTGATGAATGAGAAGGAACGGGCTTTGAATGGATCGATTTTTGAAAGCGCCTGCATATAGTCATATTCATAAGAGATACAGGTCAGCCAATAGGGGTGCACAATTAGTACCCATTGGAATACCTATATGCTGCTGATAATATTGTGTTGCCAAATTTCACATAGATATTTTTAATGAGAAATTCAAGCAACTCTATAAACAAAGAAACATCCCATGAATGATATCTACGATCAGTTTTCTTGAACACAGATACTATTAATGAACTTAGACGGTCAATAAGGTCCTGATGAGGGATTGTAGTATAGAGAGTCGCGAAATCCCATGTGGATACATGTCTGTACGGTATGTGACCTTTAGCATCAAGTTCTTCCGTAAGACACTTTGAGTTTTTCAATATCCACATACATTCAACGCCAGAGTTCTTAGAAATAGTGGCGCAATACCTTTCCCAAAATACTTTTACCTCCTGAAGGGCCCTCGTCAATAGGGTTGAAAGAAGCTTGGTGGTGCAGCTTCTAGAACCAGCTATGAATCTAGCTTTGTATGGTGATTTATACATTTTGGGAGTTCAGTATATTTTTGGTATGTCGTTATGATTGGTTGGAAGACAAATACCTCTTTCCCTGAGAAACTTTTTGTGACTGTTAAATAAATCTTCCAGACTAAATGCAGTTTGGGAGTAAGTAGACGTATTTGATGAAGATATATCTACACTCAATTCTTGAACCAGCATCTGGTAATAGTAATATTTACATATGAATATTATATTATTCGGAGCTTTGTCTGCTGGGACTATGACGAATTTACTCTGGAGATTTGCTAGAACTTCTTGCGAATCGAGGTTTCTCAGTATTTGTTTTGCTTGGGGAAGAGTAATTCTGTCAATATGGCGGATTGTTTCAACAACCTTGCTCTTGATGAGGTCCAGCCAATCAGCGGGTACTGTAGGTTCAACTTTTTCTCGCTTAGACCAATCAATAACATACTGTTCCAATGCAGACAGGACTATCTTCTGGTCGGCCTTCAGATTTATTCTTCTTGGTTCTCTATAATTAGGTCCTTTCATCAGCAGTAATTTCAGATCCGTATCACTCACCACATCAAGGTCACCAGTGACAATATGTGTGCATGGTGTATAGACAAAGTTCGACGATTCACAATCACAACTATAGCCTCCTGACGTGTAAAAGTTCCAGTCAAACTCCTTGACAGCATTGGAGTAATTGAATATTTTGGTGGCTATAGATTTAGTATACTTGTATGAAATGCAAGGAGGTTCTGTTAACTTAAAATAGTTTGGTACAGTGTTGCGTACCTCTGGATCATTCAGGATTCGAGGTAAATTAATGATGTGCAGTCCTTTATCTAAGTAGTTGAATTTCAAGAAAAGCCGATCTTGAGATGTTTCGATTATGTTCAATAGCAGGTTTGATTTGATAATAAATACTAACATTGTTTATAAATGTTTAATATTTATTGCTCAAATCTTCACCTGCTATTACTATGCCACACTACCAACAGATGGAGGTATGGACCTCGGCCTTGTTGCAGTTCCTGAATTCATGCAGAGTAACCGCTGAGATGATCGTGGACGTAGCACACAATATTACCCGACGAGTGAACCCGGACCGTTTGCGCTGTGGGTACTCGTGTGGTAATCTAGTAAAACGGAAAGAAGGGTCATGTACATACCAGGCGACTTTCGAATACTGGGTGACGATCTTATACCACTGTAATCGCCGTCTTACTCCAACTCTCTGTAGTCCCTTGCCAATGACACGAACATACCTAAAATAATACTCATTACAAGCGTCTAGTCCGTCATTCATAATCCAGCCGTCGTCCATTAGAGAATATCCGCGTCCATAATCCAAAGACCTATTCCATAGCTGTCTTGTAAGTTGGCTGCTGGCTGACTTGCTGCGGCGATCATGTAAGTTGGCTGGCTGGCTGACTTGCTGCGACGATCGGTGCTGCCCCCCCCCCCTTTGTTTGGAAAAACTACTGGACCACATGCTGGGCAGCCACCAGCGGCCCTAGCGTGGTCAATCTATCTGATTGTACTGACATGTCTCTCAGATAGAAGTCGGTAAAAGTCGAATTGGCACTCCAAGCACAGGATAGGGCAATGTCATCCAAGGATAAGTTCTTCCATAAAGGCCATGATGTAGCGATGGCACGATTCTCATGGAAAGAAGCAGAGGCCAGAAGTGAGGGAGCGTCAAGGGCGAGTTGATATGTCCACTTAATGGTCTTCTTCAACCAAGAAGCCACCGTATTCTTGGTGATGTCACGAACTGCAGCTGGCTGAAGAGAGAGAAATAGCAGTCGACGAGACCCCCGAAATGATGTCATGAAGGCCACGAACGAAGTCTGTTAATGCAGGGATAGAATACAAACGTTGAGCACAAGGACCTTGGCGCACAGCCTCATTTTTGGCGATGAACTCAGGAACGGGACGAAAAGAGATGCGAGACCAATCTGCCGTCCAGGTCATCGACTTCCTCTCCAGGGTGTGAAGCTCGGATACTCTAGAAGCCAAAGCGAAGGCCGACAGGAAAGCAGTCTTGTAGGAAACAGCCTTAATAGAGGCGGACTGTAGGTGTTCGAAGGGTGGACGAAGAAGAGCGCTAAGAGACACACCAATATCCCACTTCAGTAACAGTTGTCGGGTACGGTGAGACTGTAAGGCGAAGGCACGTAGGATAGCAGAGATGTCGTCATTCAGGCTAATGTAGATGCCGGTCGAAAGACGTAAAACCCTGGCTAAAGCTGACCGGTACCTCTCAATGGTGCTGATTTGAAACTTCCAGTGTAGGTGAAGGAGGAAGTCCGCTACTAAGGGAAGAGAGGCAGAGTCGGGATCGATGCCTCGCTCTCGGAACCAGGAGACGAAATAAGTCCACTTAGATTGACAGAGCTGTGATGCGGAAGATCGATTGACTGAAACCATCGTCTCTGCAACTTCTGCTGAAAACCCTTGGTCTGTGAGTGCACCTGGGTAGTCTGCAGATGTGTAAGTTGAGCCACCGGGGATTGTGATGGAATATCCCGTGAGGTTGACGCAACAGGCTGGGCCAAATTGGTAGGCGGCGTGGTGGAGCGGTGAGAAGAGGAACCAGAGCCGGAAACCACGGACGACGAGGCCACCAAGGAACAACGAGCAGGATGACGAAATCGTGCTGAGTAATCTTTTGTAGAAGTTCCTGAAGCAGGGCAATGGGAGGGTAGACGTATGCAAGGAAGTTGTCCCAGCTGATCGATAGAGCGTCGATGGCGAAGGCTCGAGGGTCCAGAATCGGGCTGACGAAGAGGAAGAGCTGTGCATTGTTCATCATCGCAAACAGATCGATCAATGGGGACTTCCTGCTGATGATGCGATGGAAGACCTCCGGATGAAGCTGCCATTCGGTTTGAAGGACGGTGTCGGGAGGAGAAAGGCGATCCGCTAAGACATTGAGTCGACCCGGAACATGGCGAGCGGTGAGATGGCAGTGATGTATTAGAGCCCAGTCGAAGAGATTCCACACCAGACGAAAAGTTGAGTAGGATCGGGTGGTACCCATCTTGTTGATGTTAGCAATGACAGTAGAGTTGTCTGTTGCGATGAGAAGGGACGAATTCACGAGAAGACAACTCCAATGCTGAACTGCTAGGATGACTGCCTTCATCTCCAGAAGATTAATATGAAGTCTGGCATCCGACATAGACCATCTGCCGTACACCTCCAGGTCGTCTAGATGGGCACCCCAACCTGTCTCGGAAGCATCGGTGTAGAGATGGTAATCTGGAGTCGGAGGCTGGAAGGGAACTCCCCGCATGACATTGTGATGGGACTGCCACCAAATCAGATGTGGATGTAGAGACGTCAACACCGGCACTAGAGGATTGAGGGATGACATCTGAAGATAAGAAAGAAGATGGTACTGCAGCGGCCGAACTTGCAGACGTCCGTAATGAGTAAGATCCTGCGTGGATGTGAGTAGCCCCAGAAGACTTTGCCAAAGATGAAGAGGCTGAGAGGTTGATGACAAGAACTTTAGTACCAACGCCTGAAGTTTGGTCCAACGGTCTTCCGGGGGTCGTGCTAGTTGATGGAGTGTTTCAAGACTGCCCCAATGTAACTACGAAGTTGTGCTGGTACCAACTGACTTCTGAGGGTGAGGAATGAACCCGAGATGTTGAAGAACGAGCAGAGTGAACCGGATCTGCGCGTTGAGAAGAGACTTGTCCGCCGCCCAAATAAGGATGTTGTCTATGTAAACCTTGATGTGAATACCCCGTAGATGGAGAAATGCCAAGACTGGAGAAGTGATGCAGGTGAAAAGCTGTGGGGCGATGTTGACTCCGAACTGAAGAACTTGCCACTCGAATCGTCGACCGTCGATGACAAAGCGTAGGAAACGACGATGACGAGGATGAGGATGAATGGGTATATGGAGATATGCGTCTTGCAAATCGATGGAGGCCAACCAATCCCGGTGATGTATGCAGGCCCGGATCGATGAAACTGACGTCATCTTGAAATGAGGAGGTGGTGACAGCCATTTGAGGTCGATGATCATACGCATTTGATCGGAATCCTTCTTCGGAACTAGGAAGACATGACTGTAGAAACCGACGCTGTTCTCGGCCTGAGGCAACTCTGCTCGCACCCTTGGAAATGAGCGTGGCGACAGATAAAAGAAGCGTCTGAACGTCTCCTGAGGGAACTGGCAGAAGAGAAGGACGAGGTCGGGAGATGAATCTGGGCTGGGACTGGAAGTCGAAGAGGAATCCATTTTTTAATGTCTGGAGAACCCAGACTAAGTCTATGACATGAGGATGGGAGATGGATTGTAGATAGTCACTTGTTGGAAGCACCTCTTCCTCTGAAAGATCTCCCACGCGTGGCACGTCGACCACGGGAACGTGAAGGCCTGTCGAAGAGACGAAAATTACCAGGGAGAAAACCCTCTCGCTAGGAAGTCCTGTGAACTTGATTCCGATTCCCTCTCCGATCAAACGAAGACGAAGCAAACGGTGGACGCCGAGACGCTGCAGACGGGAGTCTAGAAGTTCTCTCCTCACGAATACCAGGCATGACAGACTCAATTGCGTTGTTCAACACGAATTTAGAAGCCAAAGGCTGGTGCAACAGTTGGGTTTTAGCAAAACCCGGAATGTCGGGCTTAGTGTCGCGAAGCAATGCTTTGCGTTGAGAAGAGAAACATAAGAATAGGAGCCTGCCACGATGTCATGACGATTAGACTTGTTAAGTGAATCAAGAAAAGTGAATCAAGGTAGGTGAGGTGACCAGGCGACAGAAGAGCCGATCCATCAGACCGACGAATGGCAGGATCGAATGCCAGACGAGTTGTGGCGAACAGAAACTAGTCAGTGTACGATGTAATATGCTGAATGGCAAGCAACATCTCCTGAAGATTATCCACTACTTTGGTGGAAAAGACGATTTAGAAGCCTTCAAAACTTGACCCAAATCACGATCACGTATAGGTGGTTTGTCTGGAAAAACGCCATCGTGGAGTTGGTAAAAAGAAAAGGTAGGTTTCTTAAACTTGCTGTCGTCCTCAAGTTGACAATCGAAGACGATACAACTGGACGCCGGAGACGGTGGTCAAGTAGAAGATGTCGCTGGTGGAGCGGACGCAATGGCCGAAGAAGCCGCTGTCACACACTTAAGACCAGAACGAGAAGAAGAAGGGACAGCTGTAGAAGTAGGCTCGGGTATCTCAGGAACGAGAGCCAAAAGAGCAGCCATCTTGTCTTCAAACGATAACGAAGACGCATCTACAGATTTGACAGAAGGCGAAGAATCCCGACTAGAAGTAGAAGACGTCGAAGATGAGCGACGCTCAGGTGAAAACTCGTCGGGGCCTCGATGAGAAACAGACAACAAACGATCAAGAGGATCACCTCGAGATGGTGACCGGGAACGTCGATCTTGACGACCTCGATATGGAAGTGTAAGAGAACGACGTGGCGAAAACGAGCACGGGAACGGCGTTGTGGCGTACGGGAAAGAAATACAGGTGTATGAGAAATCCGTTGAAGCTTTTTCTTTTTCATAGTACTAGACTGTGAAAGGACATCAGACAATAGATTGGGTGAAGCAGAAACCCGGGAAGGGGAAGCCTTTTGTTCGCCGATAACAAAAGGTTGCTCAGTGAAAGCCGGTCGCCACTTGGAGACGGGATCCTTCGTTGTTCCAGACAAAGAGACGGACCTGGACTTAGTCCCCAAGCTGGCAGACGAGTTCTTATCACCACGACAAAGTCTGTCTGGATAGTTGTCAATTTCCACCTGTTTGACTATACCACTAGGGGGAAAGTGACATGGTATGACTGAGAAGATGGGACACTTCCAAACCCGCGTCAGGAAGATCTTCGTTGAATTTAAAGTCACCGATGAGAGCAATTTCTGATTGATGTCTCTCGTCACTGCATAAGTTGAGATCCTCCGAAGACCGTAAATGGAATGCCCGTCTAGCCTGGGCATAATTTCGCCAGGTAGCGTCATCGTTCAAACATTCCAGACATGTGGCCTGCCGATAACAAAGATGGCCTTTGCACGAGAAGCAAGTCGAATGAGAATCCAAAACAGACCAAGAATGCCGACAAGAAAGGCAACGTCTAGAATTTTCATGGACTATACGATCAGACATTGTGACAAAATAATCTGCTAGTAGTTAGCTTCAGAAAATAACCCTAGGTTACATCTAAAACTAGATTTTAACAGGAACTCTTTTCAAACACGTCTACACGCTGGCAGATGCAGGAAGAAAGAGGAAGTATTCATGGAGGCACATACGCAGAGTAACACGACTGAGCTCCCTAAGGGGAGATAACTTTTATTCTGCAATAGGATCTCTTAAGGAGGATATAGGCATAGCAATAGCAGGTGATGATTTGAGCAATAAATAGTGAATTTGGACATGCACGTGTGACATTCTTGGGTGATGCTGGTGAACTGATGCGTTTCTTGGGTATGGCTGGTTACTACAGAAAATTTTGTCAAAATTTTTCAGATATTACTGAGCCTTTAACTCTACTCTTAAGGAAAAGGGCAAGTTTTGTTTGGACCGATGAATGTGAATCAGCTTTTGAAAACCAGAAAGCCATACTCAAGAGCGCGCCAGTTCTTTCAGCACCAGATTTTGATTCACCTTTTAAACGGGCTGTAGATGCTAAAGTCTGTCCATTTTAATTAGTCGTCTACTTTGGAGCTTGTCAAAAATCAGTAGTTGATGCTACAACAATTTTCTTTTTTGCAGAGTGTAGAACAAAATGAACTTTACAAAATGACTACCATTTCTCCGTGATATCGATAATATATCACGCTTGAAATAACTTTTTAATTCACTCCATATAAAACTCCAGTACAGTTGTTTAAGTACCGGGCCTCAATTACATAGGGAGACGTCATAATGTATTCATGCTCACTGGCACAAAGGTCATTAATGCCGAATACAGTAATAACAGGCGTTCCGTGGGAGTGTCGCTTATATCCCATGCCCAGTGAAATTGCCGAATGATAAACCACACACACCTCTATGACCGTACACGGCATTGTTGACCTTTGTGCTAGACAACACGAATACATTATGACGTCTTCCTATGTAATTGAGTTCCGGTACATGAAACCACTGTACTGGAGTTTTATATGGAGAGAATTAAAAAGTTATTTCAAACGTGATATATTATCGATATCACGGGGAAATGGCAGTCGTTTTGTAGAGATCTGTTTGTTCTCCACAATGCAAAAAAGAAAATTTATGCAGAGTTAACTGCTGATTATTGACAAGCTCCAAAGTAGACGACTAATTAAAATAGACAGACTATAGTGATGTTGCTGCTGGTCCCGTTTTGTTACAAGAAGGTTTAGATGGTGTAGATCACCCAATATGTTATTTTTAACGGAAATTTGACAAACATCAGAGAAATTATTCTACAATTGAGAAAGAATGTTTGGCAATGATATTGGCTTTACAACATTTTGATGTTTATGTTACTTCATCATTGCCAATTACTGTATTCAGTGATCACAATCCACTTGTTTTCATAAGTAAGATGAAAAACTCAAAGATTGTTGAGATGGAGTTTGATGTTACAAGAATACAATATTGAAATCAGACATATTAAGGGCAAGGACAATTTGATTGCAGACTGTTTGTCTCGCATAAAAATTACATAATTTTGTCAAATTTTTTGCTATTGTAATATAGATTTTTTTTTTCAATAATGTTTTGAATTGTCAAGAAAGTTCCAAATTTGAAACTTTCTTTTTTTAAGAGGGGAGTGCCATGGTATTGTAGTCTATTATTGGAGATTGTGGATGTTTCTAGAATAAAGAGGTGACGCAGGCTTGTTTACGTATTATTCAGCCACTTGGAGCCACTTGGAGCTTTCCAGAAGGTTGTTGTAAATTGTATCTTGGTCAGATGATGCAGTAACGCTGTGTATTCTAGAAAGCTTCTTGATTGGGTAGAATGGTCTCGAATGCGTCATAGAGTATAAATAGCACTCAGTCAGTCAGTCAGCAGGGATTTCAAACTGGCTTTGTATGTGGGTGTTATACTGTTACCTTTGCCTGTGCCTGTAAATTCGGACTGCTGGATTACTCCTGTGTATTAACCTTCGGATGCTGCGTAAGCTACGCTATTGAACTGTCGGAAATTGGACATGGACTGTGAATGACTGAGCAGTGTTGGATTACCATTATACAGAAGAGCGATGTGTGCGCGTCAACAGAGGCTGTAGAGTGCGCACCGGTATAATATTGAACAGTAAGACTATATTTCACACATTTAATTGTTGTATTAACCTTACTTAATTTGTATATGATTTTAGTATTGTAAATAAATATTTGATTGTTAATCCTTGACTTCACAAATCTTTCTGTTACGTTTTGGTGTTATTGTAAAATTGCCGTAACAAGTGTTTCCAGAAATAACTTTTGAACACCTACACCGATTCGGTTCAAATTTGGTATTTGGGTACCTCGCCTTTACCCTATCTGGCCTGGGCTTTTCGGGACCTGATGTGGCCTAGGGGGGGGGCCTAATTATTTTTCTTACACCTTGAGCTAGGGGGCTGAAACCACACTATACCCTTGGGTCAAGCTCTACCAGAAAATGTAAAAAATCCAAGATGGCCGCTGTGATGACGTCATTTTCAACAAGAGCCCAAGGGGCTTCAATATACGCCCGTATATCTGGAATTACATTGGTTCACATTTCAAGGTTGTTTAATAGCCTGGATTCCGATTGGTAGCTAGCAATCCAGAGAAAGGTCTACAATTTTGTGCTTCTGAGAATGTAACATATATCACATCTTATACTGAATGATAAACTAAAATGGGCTCAACTCTTGATAATTAATTGACCTTGAAGCAAGAGTCGAGAGCTCACATATCCCACACTGAAATCGACCATAGTCAAACAAGAAAATGGTAGTTTTCCTGGAAATGGAATGAAGTAAACCTTTGTTCTTGAGTTAATAAACAGGTATGAAGTTCATGAAGGACCCCTCTCCCCATTGAATTAGTAAATGTATGGCTTTTATTTCGCAACAGTTTAACTAAATGTAGCTGTTTCAAACATGGAAGACAACTCCACAGGACAAATGCCATATACATGTAGGGGAGAGAACTCTGAATATTCCAACCCAACACATATCGTCAGCTAAACTTGATTCAGTTTTGGGGGACTGTGACCTTGACCGTTGACAAATTGATCTCAAAATGTATGGCTCCTCTTCTGTCATGCGAGTAAGGTACACTCGAAGTTTGGTACCAATCATACATGTACCTTGAAACTGGAGATATCACATGGACAACAAGTGTTAATGGATGAATGGACAGAATGCAACATCGCACTACACAACCTTGTCTTCGACAGGCATATGAAAATGTGATTTCTTGATTTTGGGGTCACAGTGACCTTGGCCTTTGACCCACATTTTGGTATGTAACACATCATGCCCCTCTAATGTATCTACTGGCAGAAAAAAAGTTATTATTGATGATTTCCTGATTTTGGGGTCACAGTGACCTTGACCTTTGACCTGACCTAAATTTTGGTACACGACACATCGTCTTCCCTCAATGTATCAATGGACTCACAAAAATCAGATTTTTATGAATTTTATGATTTTGGGGGTCAGTGACCTTGACCTACATTTCGGTACATGACACATCATGTCCCCCTAATGTATCTACTGACACAAAAATTATTTTTTTTAAAGATTTCTTCATTCTGGGGTCACAGTGACCTTGACTATTGACCTAAATTTTGCTACATGACAAACTGCTCGCCATAATTTCTCAATGGACACAAAAAATCATGATTTTTAACAATTTCACGATTTCGGGGTCACAGTGACCTTGACCTACATTTTGGTATGTGACACATCGTATCCCCCTAATGTATCTACTGACATCAAAAATGTTATTTTTAATAATTTCCTGATGTTGGGGTCACAGTGACCTTCGACCTTTTGGTATGCGACACTTCATTTCCCCCTATTGAATCCACTCACAAAAAATACTATTTTTTAATGATCTCCTGATTTTTAGGTCACACTGACCTTTGACCTTGATTCTGGGGTCAGTGACCCTGACTATTGACCTGGATCTAAATTTTGGTACATGACAAAACGGTTCCCCGTAATTTCTCAATGGACTAAAAAAATCATGATTTTTAACAATTTCACGACTTTGGGGTGACAGTGACCTTGACCTTGACCTACATTTTGGTAGATGACACTTCATTTCCCCCTATTGAATCCACTCACAAAAAATTAGAAATTATTAATGATTTCCTGATTTTTCAGTCACACTGATCTTTGACCTCTGACCTCGACCTACATTTGGTATGCAACACATCGTTCCCCCCTAGGGCATCCACTCACCAAAAATTAGAACTGTAGATAGAAAACTGTCAATGATTTCCTGATTTTAGGCAACTGTGACCTTTGACCTCTGACCTCGACCTCAACTTTGGTACTCGACACATCGTCTCCACCTAGCGTATTCACTCACAAAAAATTGCAACTGTGGATAGAAAACATTCACAGATATAGACCGGACAAGAGCACTTCAATGATTTCCTGTTTTTTAGGCCAGTGACCTTTGACCTCTGACCTCGACCTTCATTTTGGTACGCGACACATCGTCTCCCCGTAGGGTATCCACTCACCCAAAATTGGAACTGTAGATAGGAAACTGTCCCAGATATAGACCGGACACGAGAACCGGACCGACGGACAGACAGACGGACGGAAACCGCCATCACATAATACGTCCGCCTTTTTGGCGGGCGTATAAAAACGACATTTTTTGGTCGATTTTTCAGTCAGATTTTCCGATTTTTTTTTTATTTATGCAATTTCTCCGCAAAAGCTGCATGATAAATTAATAAATATTATTGTAATGTGAAATAAAATAGTTTTTCCGCTTTTCATCCCGGAAAAGCAGACATTTTGAAGAAATCTGACAAAATCATCACTTTTCTGGGACCCCACCTGGCCGCCATCTTGAATTTTCCCATGATCCTCTGCTCCGAGGGTTATGCAAATTGGCTCAAAATGACCTCAATATGAAGAACTATAAAGTCACAGAGCTTCATCTCTCCATTTTCTGTCGTTCCGGAGATAGCACAGAAAGTCTGGTGGGGGGGGAGGGGGAAGGGGGGCAGGTCAGGTAGGGTTAATATCTCGCTTGGCATCATTTTTCATGCTAATTTGCATATCGGTGGCCCCACCTGGGGGCCAATTTAAATTGGGTTTTTGGACAATAAGTTGTAAAAACTTGAATGGACTCTTTCCAAATTCGGTATATGGGAACCAAGAACTATTTTTTGTGTCGATCAACCTAAAGGTGGTGCCACCTGGAGGCAAAGTAAAAATTTCATTTCCAGACCATAATTCCTGAAAAACCAAACAGATTTTTTCAAATTTGCTAAGTGCGTCCCTTGCCTCTAGTCTTGCTTCGGATTGTTTTTTGTGCCGATCCGCCTTAAGGTGGTGCCACCTGAGGGAGCCAAGTTAAACTTGCATTTCCAGAAAATAACTTTCGAGAACCTGAAGGATTTTTTTTTTCAAATCGGGTACCTTGCCTCAAGATCTGGCTTGAGATTGTTTTTCGTGTCAATTCGTGCATGGTGACATCATCTGGGGGCCAATTTAAATTGCATTACCGGACATAACTTTTGAAAACTTGAATGGATTATTTCCAAATTTTGGTATATGGGTACCTTGCCTGAAAATCTCACTTGGGATTGGTTTTCATCATCCAGATGTCCCACAGATTAGTTTCATATAAACTAGAATGAAAGTAACCCCGAAAAGAGAAGTCATTGTGATATTCTATATTTCCGGTAAAGGTTATACCATCGTCAGGAATATGGCTTTCATGCCGATCTGCTTATACAGTCACCTGTGGGCCAAGTTGACTTTTTGGTAAAACTGAACAGATTCAATTCTCTAATTTCAGTTTCGAGGGATCTTGCCTTAAGATCTCATTTGGAATTTGTTTTTACCAATCCACCTGTGGGTCAAGTTAAAATTGCATTTCCGGACAGTTAACTTTTGAAAACCTGATCGGATTCTTTCCAAATTTGGTATGTGAGTACCTTCCCTCAAGTTACGTATGCGAATGTTTTTGTGCCGATTCGCCCATAGGTGGCACCACCTGGGGCCATGTTAAAATTGTTTTTCCGCAGTTTTACGTTATTACTCTCTTCACAAATAATGAATGTTTACTTAACATGCGAAAGGGATACCTCCTCGGTCGTTTTCGAACAACTGTGTCTAGTTTATTCTAAAATATAGCACTTGTAGAAGATCTTGAATGAAACAAGAAATGTACCATGAAATTTAAATTTAACATTGAGCTGATGGGTCCCGAAATCCGTATGGGAAGCACTCTTTAAACTACCATTTCAATCAATGTAAAGTACCATTCCTATATGTCAAAATATTGATCTATAAAATGGTTTCCGCTAATATTTTTGGAGTCACTTTCCCTCCTGTATTTATGTCTGATGCTCCTGTATATGGACATATTGTTCACACATCGCAAATGAACACCAGTATGTACATTAAAAGGTCAGTGAACCTAGGCCTTATCATTCTAGAGTTGGTGGTTAAAATACAAAATGAGACAAAAGTAGCAACTTTGGCAGAGTGACCAAAAAATAGGTAAACCTCGTCTTGCAATTGACTTCCACTCTATGACTGCAATGAATTATGCAAGTTTGGTGCACCCAGGCAAATTCATTCTTCAGATAATTAAATGGTGAAAAATTAACAAAGCTTGACCATTGTAACACCAAATATATGCATCAATCTCACTGGTTATTGATATGCTTCTGTTTCGTGACCACATGCAAGGCTTTTCAGTCCTGAGATATGATAGCAATGACGATACAGGGATGGATGAACGGATGTACTCACATGATGACAATATCCCCAAGGTCAGTTTGCATGTGGTCAAATACTAGATGTGTGTCTATTGTCAGTTCAGTAAGCCTATGCCTTATCATAATTGAAATATGGTGGTAATAAGTAGCTGGTTACGAATGGATATATTTGACGAAGTGAGATGGAAAAAGTAGATCAATCTCAAAGGTATTTAAAAATTTTCTTCTCTGTAACCATATGAATGCGTGTTGTAAATTTGGTGCTCCTAGGAAAAGACATGCCCTTAAAGAGGGACGGATGTACAGACGTATATGATGATAATACCCCAAGACCATTTTCCTTGAGGGGTAAAAACCAGACTGTTTTTGTTCTGCTATAATATTCCTCCAAAATGAAAGACTAGGAAACTACTTTAAATAAATTGTTCAACTTTATTGGCGTTCAATACCACATAATATTTCAGGCATGAAATCTTGATTAGATGGAAGCCAAATAGTATATAGTGTCAAACTATGCAACATTACCAGTCTGCTAATCATATATCATGACATATCACATTAATAGTACTAAAAAGTTTTGTTCAAATATTTCATAATGGTGGAAGGTGAACTGATTTTCAGGGGAAATCGGACGGTTATACGCTTATATGTTACAAGTAATATGTGTATGCTGGGTCACTGTATGAAATATATGGATAAAGGATTATGAAATATATCAACATGTTACATCCCCAACATCTAAAAATTTTAGATATAATTATATGAAAGTAAATATTATAGGTAAGATAGTACTACATGTATTGCGAAGATGTATTAAATGTGGAGATATTTGTACATATATCCATAGGGAACATGGCCATTCTGAGGGATACAACACAATTATTATACAGCATATACATTGAGCCTGCCATTCACCCGGCATACCATGATGAGACGGGAAACTGAACTGATGCAATCATCATTCTTGGCAATCATCATTATTGGCAATGATAGAAAGCTTTAACACAATAGGACCAGGAGATAATGGTAACCAGTCTCAGTTGAGTGCTCAACTGTGTCAAAAATAAACAAGAAGTGGCTATCACACAATCTACTTGGATTGTTGGTTTTGTGCAAGTCCCCCATCATAGCCCATCGTGATCAATGAAGCTATTTTCAGCTGCACTTACACAGATCTTGTCGATCTCAATGACAAGGGGGGTAATCAGGCACTAATTAAGTCAGCTATGGACAGTTTCAATTTTTCGAGTGCTAGATAAAAAGGGAAATAGGTATTTTTAAATGTCAGAGAAATGAAGTCAAGAAGAAACATTCAAATGGGGATTATATACAACAGCTCTTGGCTGAGCCGAGTTGGAGCTGTCCCTAACTTTGATGGTCACCCAGACAACAGTGTGATAGGGGTAGGTACTAAAACACTGGCCAACAGACAGACAATCCACATAATTACAGTGGAGTGTATACATGTAAAGGTACATGAAGTTTCACAAAAACATACAGTGGAGATCTCAGACTCAATCAGTTAGAAATCACATTGCAGTTGATGGTTACCTGGACAAACAGGAGCCAGATATAAAACGGTCATGTAACACGACATCAAATTCCAACACTGATGGAAGTTTCAATGCATCATACAAATTGCATAAATAATATAATGGTTTTTGCACAGAAATGTTTCACTTGATTGTGGATTTTTTTAAAGAGACTTCGGTTACATGCTTTGAGGTAACTGGTTGTCTTGATATGTTGCCTATGCCATTGTCCCCGTCATAATGCATCATACCTGCAAGGAATGCAAAATAGTATTTGTGAAGAACCATTCTGGATATGATCTGCTGGTGTACTTATATTAGACAGTAATGAGGTCTTGTAATAAGTGAATGATAGAATGGAAGTGCTAGTTCTATCGATCGACTGGATAATGGACTAGCTATAGAAATGAAGGGATGGATCAAATGGAGGTGGTCATCACACGGAAGCTGAATGGATAGTTAGCATACATGTAGCGCAATACCCTCCCCACACCCACCACCACATAATTGTTGAAAAAAAAGTACTACAACTTTCTGTCTTGTAATCATGATTCACATAACATTTAGTTAATTGCACATTCTCTGATACATGACAGTACTGACTCAGATGTCTTTGTTCATCCAACTTTAACAATACCCACATGGAAATAGGGCGCACGCACTATCTGCACCCCATTTGCGCCCTTAGGAACGCGCCCTAATTTGCGCCCTAGCCTAGTCGAATGGCAAACTTAGGGGCGCAGAGGGCATATGCCCCAACTGCGCCCTAGCTCTCTCAACTGATGCGCTCTATTTGCGCATTAAATGCGCATTAAATGTGCCCTAATTACACCCTATTTCTGTGAGGGTAGCTACCCAGATACATGCAAAGTCTAAAATAATCTTACACACTGTCCATGGGCATCACTAGAATTTTGAGGAGATGAGGTCGTCTCCTATGTTTACTTACAACAGCCCAGCACTGTGTTGTCCAACATAGGAATATAACATACAGTTCGGAGCTGAGTTCGCGCCCAACAACCCCCTCTGATGACGCCCTTGCTGTCAAGGCTCTTGGGCCAAAACTGCACAATAGATTTTCAACCCTGTCACATTACATTCAGACCTTCAAAGGGCACTGTGACAGACTATTTCCAGAATTTCCATTCCCTGGTTGATTAGCTTCATGGAATAACCTAGGTTCTTCAGCAGTCAGGGGACAAAATTACACAAGTTATATATACATATTATAACCTAGCCATGATATCAACTACAAGTAGCAGTAACTTTTAATAAGTTACAGGTTCTGGGGCACATTCGACCACAAATGGTTGTGCAAGGAAATGCCACAAAACATTGAGCAGAGGGAGACAACATCATTTTCTAACGCAAACATGGCAAGGTTACCCTCAGAAGATTGGAATGTGCCATAAATATTATGTTAACATTCCATCTGCAGTAGAGTACCTGATAACTTTATAAGGTTACAAAATGTCAATTTGCACAGTAAACAAAAATGAGTGTGCATGGCTCTTCAGAAACAAGTGATACCTTGTTAAATGACCTTAATGTCTTGGCTTTCCAGGAAAAACATACAATTGTGGAGAAAATCTTGGATGCAAGGATATAAGCTGCTATATTATGCATGTATCTAGGTTGAAATCTCTTGTTTATGTAAGTATTATGAATGTACCACATCCTCTTGAATGCGTGAAGGTTGTTAAACATACTGAAGGGCTACGGGCAAATGCATTATGACAGGTCCTTACACTCTATGAAGTGGCCAAAATATCATTATCACTTGTGCAGGTTATGATGTTATACCTTCAGTAAGTTGGTCTCCTGGTTGTTCAGCATCATAGTAAATTTTACACATACCGTTTTTCTTCTGTATCCATGAAATCTTTCATTTTACCAAGGCTTGGCATTCTGCCAATGAAGCTCAAGAATTTCAAATACCACATGGCTAGCCAAAATTTGAAGTTTTCACATCTGAAAACAATTAAAATACAGAATGTATTTATCTATGGTAGGTCAACTTTACACAATTTCACTGTCATAATGGAACCACTGAATACTATTGGATCAGATTTCGTCCAATCTGATTTGCATGTGGAGTTTTGCATGCAAATTTTCACATCTGTACAGTTTTCTCAATGTTTGACATAGTTCAGTCTCAGTAAACTCAGATATATTACGGAATGTTATATCTGAATTCAGCCCTATATAAATCTCATGCGAATCTGAAACTACATTTGTTAGCAAATCAGGTGGCTAGCTTGTTGAAATCACGCCCACAGTAATTACACACGGTAGCACGGGAACTAATATATAAACATTATCGAGAAACAGTATCCAAATATGGCATCATTTCCAGACAGTGTGCATGAAGATCAAAGAGTTTATACTCCCGCCGAAGTCTGGCTTTGTTAGGGGGTAGAAAAAAATCAAAAGATTGTGCCGCGCGAAGATGTTAATCTCCGTGAAGTAAACGTCAGTCATTGTCAGAGAGTAAACAGTCAGAAATAGTTGTGATTGGCTTATAATGGCATCTCCCAGAATATTGACGAACATTTCGCACGAAGTTTTCATAGCCCCACGTCTAGACGGTATTCCCCTGATTTACCATCTTGGTTTACCTAGATTGGACATAGTTTTTAGATCAATGATAATTCTTAAAACATCTGTAAGTATGTCTGAAGTTGGCATCTGCATCAGAACATCATCAGACTTACTTTATCTTCCAATCCAGTTGACAGCGCTCTAACCAGCTCTTCACATGGGAGACAACTCCCACACTAGGTTTGTCTCTGTATGACCCAGTTATGGCACTGAAATTGGCAAATAACAACTTGGCAGATTGAACAATTGCTGAAGGGTTTTGTCTAGGCAACCACATTAGTTTGCTTGAAAATGGCAAGTCTGAGGAACAACTTCACATACAAAGGTAAAAAAGTAGAAACTATTGTAGCAAAATATTTGCACATACCATTAGAATTAACATTGATGGGAAATGTTCATGAATACCAACTTGGATTCTTACTTAGCATTTGAAATTTCTTGGCTGTAACTCACAATCTATGTTGAAATCTTCATACTTCATACTACACGAAGAAAACATTGTAAGGGTTCGCGAGTATGGTATGTTGTTGTTGTAACAGAATTGAGAATTGTTTTTTTTTCTATATTCACCACTTTGCTTCCACGAAGCCTAGATTTATGTCTATGTGTATTGGAAATTTTTGTAACTTCAAAATACTGCAACTTTTCAGAGTGTGAAAACAGATCTGAACCACAACAACAACATGTCACTGTGCATGGCCCTCAAATTATAACATACAATATGACATTTCCAGGCATTGCTTCAGAACTAGTACATGTACCTCCACCATGCAGCTGTTTGAATGAGATAGGAGCCCTGACCAAATGCAAATATCCCCATAGAATTGGTACATGTAGGCTACAATAAAAGTCTAGATATACCATATTGTTCCCCGCATCACAATGACCTGTCATGTAAGACCAAGCATGAAAAAGCCAATGAAACACACAGCCTAACAGCTTGAAATAGTGTTCTGGTGTTATTGCATTGGTAGTGCAATATCACTAGCATAATACTGTTTGTCCTTTAAAGATAAACCAATTTATTCTGTATTGCACGCCCAGTTGGAGTTGTGAGATTTTGGGTCCACTATCATCCCTAAAAAGCCATTATAAGAATCACTGCCCCTCCTTCTCATGTGTACGAAGCATATTGATAAACCCCATGTACTTTATACTCAATAGGTATGGGTTAGAACAATGTATCTTGTACTTGCCATCCATACTCACCTCCTGGCCATGATGGTGTACCTGTCCACTAGATTAAACCATGTGCTTACTGAACAGGTATGGGTTAGAACAATATAGGTTGTACTTGTCATCCATACTCACCTCCTGGCCATGATGGTGTACTTGTCCACTAGATTAAACCATGTCCTTACTGAACAGGTATGGGTTAGAACAATATAGGTTGTACTTGTCATCCATACTCACCTCCTGGCCATGATGGTGTACCTGTCCACTAGATTACCATGTTCTTACTGAACAGGTATGGGTTAGAGCAATATAGGTTGTACTTGTCATCCATACTCACCTCCTGGCCATGATGGTGTACTTGTCCACTAGATTAAACCATGTGCTTACTGAACAGGTATGGGTTAGAACAATATAGGTTGTACTTGTCATCCATACTCACCTCCTGGCCATGGTGGTGTACCTGTCCACTAGATTAAACCATGTGCTTACTGAACAGGTATGGCTTAGAACAATATAGGTTGTACTTGTCATCCATACTCACCTCCTGGCCATGATGGTGTACCTGTCCACTAGATTAAACCATGTGCTTACCGAACAGGTATGGGTTAGAACAATATAGGTTGTACTTGTCATCCATACTCACCTCCTGGCCATGATGGTGAACCTGTCCACTAGATTAAACCATGTGCTTACTGAACAGGTATGGGTTAGAACAATATAGCTTGTACTTGTCATCCATACTCACCTCCTGGCCATGATGGTGTACTTGTCCACTAGATTAAACCATGTGCTTACTGAACAGGTATGGGTTAGAACAATATAGCTTGTACTTGTCATCCATACTCACCTCCTGGCCATGATGGTGTACCTGTCCACTAGATTAAACCATGTGCTTACTGAACAGGTATGGGTTAGAACAATATAGCTTGTACTTGTCATCCATACTCACCTCCTGGCCATGATGGTGTACCTGTCCACTAGATTAAACCATGTGCTTACTGAACAGGTATGGGTTAGAACAATATAGCTTGTACTTGTCCTCCATACTCACCTCCTCGCCATGATGGTGTACCTGTCCACCAGATGACCATGTTCTTTATTGATGGCACGGATTATGTTCATATTCCTGAAATCATAAATCATCTACATGTACATACACACGTTGAATGGTCAGAGTGAGTAACAGATATGCATCTTCTATGCTCAAATATCAACATGTATTCAATCCAGCTCTTCTTCCCCTCATATATTTGGCATCAAACCCCTTCCTGCAAAAGTTCGAAAATTTTGATTGATGGAGTGAGTGAGTGAGTGAATAGAATTTAACGTCGCTTTCAACAGTATTTCAGCTATATCACGACGAACCAACTACATGTAAGCACCACCCAGCCCAGTTGTGTTCCTTGATTGATGGAGACAGTGGAAGCACATGTATGCTACAATCTTATTAAAGTCAATAACTTGGAAGTGTGGAATGTGATGCATTTCAGTGGCCTTGACCTTTGACGTCAAAATGAATAGGGTTCCTCTTTGACCCATGGGTAAGGTATACCCAAAGTTTGGTATCAATCTATAACAAGAACTGGATATATCACAAGAACAAGCAAAAGTTAAAAGATGGACTGACAGATGGATGGAAATCCTGATCACAATATACGACCTCATCTGTTGATGGGCATATAAAGTGAAAAGAAAAGCTAATATTTTTTATGATCAATTCCCCACCTGCTGCCGACTTCAGTTTTTCCCAAAATTAAAATACTGTGCAGTCAATTGAAAACTCACCAATAGAGCCAAGCCTTGTCTGCATAACATTCTTTTTTGAGAAGGTAGATGGAGAGTCCATCCTTTATTTTTATTCCTGCCTCCTGTTCGACCTTGACCTTTGCATGTCCTTTTGACCTCAAAATCAATGTTCTGTTTTTTTGCCAGAAGTATTAGGAAATTTAAACATTTATAATCAATGTTACTATTTAATATCAAATCAAACCGGCTATTGCTATGCCTATATCTTCCATAGGAGATTCCATTTGCAGAATAAAAGTTATCTCCCCTTAGGGAGTTCAGTCGGGTTACTCTGCACATGCGCTCACATTGAAAACCTCCTCTTTCTTACTACTGCAGCCCGTAGTGTGTGTCTATGCAAGACCGTAGAGTGAGGGGTAAGATGGGTGGGCAATCAAAGCAATAGCAGGTTTGATTTGATAATAAATAGTAACATTGATTATAAATGTTTAATATTTATTGCTCAAATCTTCACCTGCTATTGCTATGCCACACTACCAACAAATGGAGGTAGGGACCTCGGCCTTGTTGTAGTTCCTGTAGTTTAGCAGAGTAACCGCTGAGATGATCACGGACGTGGCACACAAAGTACTCAACAGAGGGATCCCGGGTCGGAGACGCTGTGGGTACTCATGGAGTAAATCAGTAACAGATTGTGAATGTGGCCACGAATTATTTGTCCTTTGAAACCGTGATCGTGGATGTGGTGCACAATATTACACGACGAGAGAAACCGGGCCGGGGGCGCTATGGGTACTCGTGTGGTAAGCAATGTATAATGGAAAGAAGGGTCATGTACATACCAGGCAACTTCGTATACAAGGTGACCATCTTATACCACTTAGTCTTCATTGCCGTCTTACGCCAACTCTCTGTACTTTAGTCCCTTGTTACTGACACGAATATACCTAAAATAATACTCAAGGATGTGTCAGGTCTTGTAAGCTGTCTTCTGAGTTGGCTGCAGCTGACTTTCTGTGACGATCATGTAAGTTGATCCTAATTGCCGTCTTACGCCAACTCTCTGTACTTTAACCTTGATATCTAAAAGCAAATACTCACCGTTGTCTTGTAAGATGTCTTGTGAGTTGGCTGCTGGCTGACCTGCTGAGGTGACATTGTACTGTGGTGGACATGTGAGTTGGCTGACTAGCTGCGATGATGCTGTAAGTTGGCTGACTGGCTGACTTGCTGCGATGATCGGTGTTACCTTCCCCCCCCCCCCCCCCCTTGTTTGGAAAAGCTACTGGACCACATGCTGGGCAGCCACCAGCGGCCCAAGTGTGGTCACTCTATCTGATTGTACTGACATGTCTCTCAGATAGAAGTCGGTAAAAGTTGAATTGGCACTCCAAGCACAGGATTGGACAATGTCATCCAAGGATAAGTTCTTCCATAAAGGCCATGATGTAGCGATGGCACGAATTTCATGGGAAGAAGCAGAGGCCAGAAGTGGGGGAGCGTCAAGGGCGAGTTGATATGCCCACTTAATGGTCTTCTTCAACCAAGAAGCCACAGTATTCTTGGTGATCTCACGAACCGCAGTCTGTTAAAAGTCTGTTAATGCAGGGATAGAGTACAAACATTGAGCACAAGGGCCTTGGCGATGAACTCTGGAACGGGACGGAAAGAGATGTGAGACCAATCTGCCATCCAGGTCAACGACTTCCTCTCCAGGGCGTGAAGCCCGGATACTCTAGAAGCCAAAGCGAAGGCCGACAGGAAAGCAGTCTTGTAGGAAACAGCTTTAATAGAGGCTGACTGTAGGGGTTCGAAAGGTGGACGAAGAAGAGCACTAAGAACCACTCCAATATCTCACTTCGGCAACAGTTGTCGAGTAGGGCAAGACTGTAATGCGAAGGCACGTAGGAGAGCAGAGATGTTGTCATTCAGACTAATGTCGATGCCGGTCGAAGGACGTAAAACCCTAACCAAAGCTGACCGGTACCCCTAAATAGTGCTGATTTGAAACCTCTTATCTCGATGTAGGTTCTCACGTTCTCGGCACCAGGAGACGAAATCAGTCCATTCAGATTGATAGAGCTGCAATGTGGAAGATGATTGGCTGAAACCATCGCTCTGCAACTTCTGCTGAAAATCCTTGGACTGTGAGTGCACTCTGGATAGTCTGCAGACATGTAAGTTGAGCCACCGCGGGTTGTGATGGATTATCCCATGAGGTTGACGCAACAGGCTGGGCCAAACTGGAAGGCTTCGTGGAAGGGCGGTGAGAAGAGGAACCAGAGCCGGAAACCACCGATGATGAGGCCACCACGGAACCACGAGCAGGATGATGCAGTCATGCAGAGCAATCTTTTGAAGAACTTCCTGAAGCAGGGCAATGGGAGGGTAGGCATATGCAAGGAAGTTGTCCCAGCTGATCGATAGAGCATCGATGGCGAAGGCTCGAGGGTCCAGAATCGGGCTGACGAAGACGGCGAGCTGCGCATCGTTCCTCTTCGAAAACAGGTCAATCAAGGGAGTCTCCCAGATGCTGCTGATACGATGGAAGACCTCCGGATGAAGCTGCCATTCGGTCTGAAGCACGGTGTCGGGACGAGAAAGGCGATCCGCTAAGACATTGAGCCGACCCGGAACATGGCGAGCAATGAGATGGCAGTGATGTATCTGGGCCCAGTCGAAAAGATCCCACACCAGACGAAATGTTGAGAAAGATCGGGTGGTACCCATCTTGTTGATGTGAGCAATGACAGTAAAGTTGTCCGTTGCGATGTGAAGGGACGAATTCACGAGATGACAACTCCAATGTTGAACTGCTAGGATGACTGCCTTCATCTCCAGAAGGTTGATATAAAGTCTGGCATCCAACGTCGACCATCTACCGGACACCTCCAGGCCGTTCAGATGGGCTCCCCAACCGGTCTCGGAAGCATCGGTGTAGAGATGGTGATCCGGAGTCGGAGATCGGAACGGAGGGATGATGTCTGAAGATAAAGAGACAGATGGTACTGCAGCGGACGAACTTGGAGACATCCGTAATGAGTAAGGTCCTGCGTAGATGTGAGTAGCCCTGGAAAGCTTTGCCAAAGCTGAAGAGGCTGATAAGTTGATGGCAAAAGCCTTAGTACCAACGTCTGAATTTTGGTCCAACGGTCTTCCGGGGGACGAACCACTTGATGGAGAGTGTCGAAAACTGCCCTAATGTAAACGTTGAAGTTGTGCTGGTACCAGCTCGGACTTCTGAGGGTGAGGAATGAACCTGAGATGTCGCAGAACGAGCAGAGTGAACCAGATCTGAGCGTTGTCCACTGCCCACATGAGGATGTCGTCTATGTAAACCTCGATGTGAATGCCCTGTAGATGGAGAAACGCCATGACTGGAGAAGTGATACGGATGAAAAAGCCATGGGGCGATGTGGAATCCGAACGGCAGGTCTTGCCACTCGAACCGACGACCGTCGATGGTAAATCATAGGAAATGCCGCTGACACGAGGATGAATTGGTATATGGAGATATGCATCTTGCAAATCGATGGAGGCCAACCAATCCCGGTGATGTATGCGGGCCCGGATCGATGAAACCGATATCATCTTGAAATGAGGCGGTGGTGACAGGTAAAGTTTGTTGAGCCGCCTGAGGTCAATGATCATACGCTTTTGATCAGAATCTTTCTTTGGAACAAGGAAGACATGACTGTAGAAACCGACGCTGTCCTCGGCTTGAGGCAACTCTCTGATGGCACCCTTGGCGATGATCGTGGCGACAGAGGAAAGAAGCGTCTGAACGTGTCCTGCGGGAACTGACAGCAGAGAAGGACGAGGTCAAGAGATGAGTCTGGGTTGGAACTGGAAGTCGAAGAGGAATCCGGTTTTTAATGTCTCCAGAACCCAGACGTCGTCTGTAACAAGCTGCCAATTCTCCCAGAAGTTTTGCAAACGGTCGCCGACGACCTGATGACTGAAAGGACGGAAGGCGGGCAGATGAAAGTCTATGATACGAGGATGGGAGATGGAATGCAGATAGTCACTTGTTGGACGTGAAGACGTGTCTAAGGCACAAAAATTACCAGGCGGGAAACCCTCTCGCTGGGAAGACCTGGATGCTTGATTCCGATTTGACCTCTGGTCAAAGGAAAACGCTGGACGCCGAGCCGCTGCGGAAAGGAGTCTAGAAATCCTCTCCTCACTAATACCAGGCATGACGGACTCGATTGCGTTGTTGAAGACAAACTTAGAAGTTAACGGCTGATGCAACAGTTAGTTTTTAGCAAAAACCGGAACTTCGGACTTGGTGTCGCGAAGCAATGCTTTTCGCTGTGCCTGAAGAAGCGAGACATAAGAAAAAGCGCCTGCCTCAATGACATGACGATTAGACTTGTTGAATGTGTCAATAACACCTCGTAAGTAGGTGAGGCGGCCAGGAGACAAAAGAGCTGAACCATTAGGTTGGAGTATGGCAGGATCTAATGTAAGACGAGATGTAGCAAATAGAAACCAGTCGGTGTACGACATAATACGTTGAATTGCAAGCAACATCTCCAGAAGATTATCAACAACTTTGACGGGGAACCCAAGGGAAGACGATTTAGAAATCTTCAAAACTTGACCCAAATCCCGATCACGTCTAGGTTTGTCTGGAAGAACGCCATGATGGAGTTGGTAAAACGAAAAAATGGGTTTCTTAAACTTGTTGTCGTCCTCCACCTGACGATCAAAGATAACACAATTAGACGCCCAAGCCGGAAACGGTGCACAAGTAAGGGATGTCGTCGGCGAATCAGACAAGAAGGCGGAAGAAGCCGCTGTCGCACACTTAACTCTAGAACGAGAAGATGAATAGACAGCAGTAGTAGTAGGTTCAGGCATCTCAGGAACGAGAGCTAAAAGAGCCGCCATCTTGTCCGCAAACGATAATGAAGACGCATCTACAGAATTGTGGCATACGGGAACGATGAACAGGTGTATGAGGACGATGTGCCAGCGTACGGGAACGGCATTGTGGTGTACGAGAACGACGTACAGATGCAAGCGAACGACGTGCCAACGTACGAGAATGGTGTTGAGGCGTACGGGAACGACGAACAGGAGTATGAGAATGACGTGACGGCGTATAGGAACGTCGGTGTGGAGTAATAGAACGACATAAAGGCGAACAAGAATAGCGTTGTGAAGAACGGAAACAGCGTTGTGATGTACGAGAACTTCACTTAGGTGAACGGGAACGACGACGTGGCGTACAAGAACGACGTTGTAAGAAATCAACTGAAGCCGAACCCGAAGGCTGATGTCAATCCAAAACTCGAAAAGTCGCAGTAGAGTCCGAATGAACAGCCGTAGTCCACGGAGCTGTTTTGGACAAAACAGATGTAGAAGAAAGCCGAGATTTAAATCCCAGAGGCGAAGTCGAAATCCGTTGAAGCTTTTTCTTTTTCATAGTACTAGACTGTGAAAGGACGTCCAACAATAGATTGGGTGAAGTAGTAACCCGCGAAGCTGAAATCTTTTGTTCAGAAAAGGCTGGTCGCTTGGAGACAGGATCCTTTGTTGTCCCAAACAAAGAAATGGACTTAGTCCCCGAACTGCCAGACGAGTTCTTACCACCATGACCCAGACTGTCTGAAAATTTGTCAATATCAACCTGTCTAACCACACCTCTAGGGGGAACTCCAATAGACGAGGACAGTGACATGGTTGGACTGAGAAGATGAGATACTGCCAAACGTGAACTAGGAAGATCTTTATTAAATTTAAAATCCCCGATGAGAGCAATTTCATTTTGATGTCTCTCGTCAGCAGAGACACTAAGGTCCTCAGAAGCCCGTAACAAGAACGCACACTTAGCCTGGGCAGAATTCTTCCAGGTAGCGTCGTCCCAGTTCAGGCATTCCAGACACATGGTCTGCCGATAGCAAAGATGTCCTTACACGAGAAACAGAACGAGTGAGAGTCCAAAACAGACCAAAAATGCCAACAAGATTTAGAATTTTCAGGGACTGTAAGATAAGACATTGTGATCCAAGTAAACTGCAAGTAGTTAGCTTCAGAAAATAACCCTAGGTTACGTCTCAAACTAGCAAAGTTAGGAACTCTGTCAAAACACAACTGCACACGAGCAGATGCAGGAAGAAAGAGGAGGTTTTCATGTGAGCGCATGTGCAGAGTAACCCGACTGAGCTCCCTAAGGGGAGATAACTTTTATTCTGTAAATGGAATCTCCTACGGAAGATATAGGCGTAGCAAAAGCAGGTGAAGATTTGAGCAATAAATAGCAGGACTTACAGCAAGATTTCTTGCTTTTTGAGCCAATGACCTTGACCTAAATATGAAGACTTTCTTTTTGCCATATTAAAGGCTAGGGTATAACCAAAGTTTGGTACCAATCCTCAACCAGAAACTGAAGATATATCTCACAGATAACTAAAATTAAGAGGCAGACAATCAAAAGGTAATGGACAGACAGACAGAACATTCGATCGCAAAATATCTGATCTGACGACCGGCATGTGAAAATAGGCCTAAGAAGTATATGTATGCCCAAAGTGTGGCTGATTTGATGACTGATTTGGAGAAATATTTTAGATTATAATATATATATGAGATTGATGGGGTTCGGAGGATGTTTGCCATGAGAGATTTGAGGAAAACATCACATACATGACATGGAACATCACATACATGATATAGCACAACATACATTCAGTTGGTGGAAGCACAGCAAATCAGTTCTGCAAAACTTCCCATATATCTTCATGAATGTTAATGTCTATTAACAGAAATGAGAACTGTGCCGTAAACTGTCAGAATCAACATCAGAGATGAAATTTCAATGTTATTCATTTCATTTTGCTGTTAGTAATCAAAGAAATACTGAATATAATAAATGTTATTTTAAAGCTGAACCAAGTTTTGCCTCCGGCAAATTAATATTTTACTATGACCATGACAGGTATGCCAGTACAGAAGCACAAGTCAAAACATACTTATATGCACACAAAACAACACATGACAGAAACAACCAGCATTTGCAACGAAATCATCTTCATTTTATCAAGTCAATTTCTACGTTCCCACTTCAAACTTCCCTTGATATATCCGGCTCCCTTCAATGTTCAAAGAACTTACAAATAGACACGAGATGTCACAGACAACGAAACCATTTGAATTTTGAAATGTGTCATACAAGAGCGTTATTGATTGGCTGACCTATATATTGGGCCAACACAAGCCTCATGTTAGGCAGTATGATGTCACTCTACACACAATTGGTGTGTAGGTTCTGATTGGTTCGTCTCTCATTCGTAGGTGAAAATTTGACAGATAAATCAAGGCAGGTTCGAAGCGGGAACGTAGAAACTGGCTTGATAAATTGAAGATGCAATGAAATATGATCTAAAAAAACTTAAAGCCGGCATGCAATACACCAAAAAATGAGAAAAGTTATTTAATTTTTTTTTAAGATGATTAGGAAAAGAGAATTATTTGCAGAATGATTGACTTCACTTCCACCAACCTGATCAACAGGAGCATTGTTGTGGGCATGTCTTTAAGGACGAGCATAATCCGATCAAAATGTTTCTCAGCCATTACTCTCATGTGCATCAAATCCTCCTCAGTCATTCTACTCGGAAGGCGCATTGTCTTCCTTGCCAGAGGGCGCTGAACAATAATCTCACAGAAAATGGGGAAATCTAAACAGTGCAAGTATAGAAGAAGAACGGACAGCCAGCTGTAGGAGTTATAGCCGCAGACTGTACAAATCTTTCTAGTGAACACTGACATAATCATGGACAACATACATATATACCGATACTCATTGAAGGGAAGTGAAAGTTCATATCCTTAACAGACCAATAGTTTGCAGCAGTCACAGCTTCTTAAAATATTGTATCAGGGAAACTATCCAATCATAAAATTCCAGAATTATATGAATTATGATGGAGAGGATGTTTAAAACATCATATATTATTAGCAGCTTTTTTGATGAATTTCTCTTTTTTGTAGTGGAAGGCAACAGTGACTTACTGAGCCTGTTGAACCTGTTTATGTAAAACTTTTACTTTTCTTCACATGCTTCAGTATGAGTACCAGGTACATATCAAAGGGTGATAACTGTGCTGGGTTGTCAACCTTAAATCGTACCTAAAGATAAAGATGAGAGGAGTGGGCATAGCTCTCATCACCTTTAATACACGGTCGTGGATATCCAAGAAGAATGACCTCATCTTGTCTCGGTCATCCTGTGAGACCTCCTTCCACTCCTTCCTCGTGTAACGTTTCATTCTTATCAGGGTTTTATTTTTCAACTGGATGGGTCGCGCGACGATCATGATGGAAAATATGTAATAATCTAAGGGGGCAAAATCAATATTTCAAATCAGTTAATCAGTGGACATTATAAAATTTGGACAAAAATAATGTCTGGATAGTGAACTTATACTTGTAGATACGAGTACCAGAAATAGTTCAAACAATATACCAAACAAGTCCAAATAATATACCAAACCATAGTCCACAAAATATACCAAACAATATACTGAACAATAGTCCAAATTAAAGTCCAAAAACGGTTAAAAAAAGAAGTCCAAACAACAGATACCACTACCACGAATATACCCAACAATAGTCCATACAACAGATACCAGTTTCAGAAATATACCAAATAATAGTTCAAACAACAGACATCAGTACCAGAAATATACCAAATAATAGAACGAACAAATCACATTCTTATTGGGATTTTATTTTTCAAATGGATTCATCGCGCAATGATCATGATGGAAAATACATGTATATAATAATCCAAGGGGGCAAACAATAGATACCGGTACCAGTACCAGAAATATATCAAACAATAGTCTCAACAATAGATATCCCAAGGAATGGGAAATAAATGTGCACCTTTTTGAGAGTTAAATGGGTTTTTTTTTATCTGGTTTTAAGAAACATTGATATTTTCTTAGTGCAACAGAATATGCTCTACGCCTCCATACTCTCAAAGAAATTCATGGGCGAAGAGCTGCATTCATCTCAGACATTGTTTTGAAGAGCTTCAACCACAGTAACCAGTGCCTTGGAAAGCTTTGTAAACCTCAGACATTTAATATCTTGAAGACCTACATTAACATCAGACATTGCTTTGAAGATCTTCGTTCACCTCAGACATTGCTTTGAAGATCTTCGTTCACCTCAGACATTGCTTTGAAGAGCTTCATTCACCTCAGGCACTGCTTTGAAGAGCTTTGTTCTCCTCAGAGATTTTCTTTGAAGACCTACGTTCACCCGAGAATTTTGCTTTGAAAAGCTTCATTCACCTTACACATTGCTTTGACGAGCTTCATTTCAGCTCAGATATTGCTTTGAAAAGCTTCGTTCACCTGAGACATTGCTTTGAAGAGCTTCGTTACCTCACATATTGCCTTGGAGTTCTACCCTAAGCGAAGGACCACAATACAAAAGGAAAATGGAAACAAAATGAGTGTAGCAATTAAGCTTTAAAACAAACACAGATTAAACAATACTTTGTATTGTGCATGTTTATAATTCTGGTTTTTATCTACGACCTACCTTCAACCCCGAGAGCATGGGAATATTTCTCCATGTTAGGTTCATCCTTGTTGATGATGGCCTTGTAAAGGTGACACAGAGCCACTCGGTGCTGAGATGACAGTTGGTCATACAGGCCATGATCCAACAGTACCAACTCGGCTTTCTTATCCTCACCCTTGCGAATAAATACTGGTAAATAAACAAAACATACACTCACAGTTCTGCATGACCCAATCTGTAAACGATCCACACAAATAGTAACACATGTATTAATAGGCTGGCTCACACATATGTACCAATGATATGTAGTATATTTGCACTGAAGGGTATTTAGCACAGCTGTAGCTCCATACATATAGGTATATGTATATGTTCAGATCAGACAAACTAAAACATAAACAATCAAACTAGGACCAAACTAAATGTAAACATTTGTTGTTAGATAATTAATATTATGGCAGTTTATTGCCCGATATAAGAAGTGGTATTCTGGACATCATAGTCTGTGCATTAGAATTATCACGCGAGATCATGAAAACCGGAAATTCAGAAAAGCAGTGTTCCCATATATCAGATATGATATTATAAATGTCTCAACCATGTCAGTTAACTAGCTCATTTTTGGGAGTTAATTGTCCTCTTTACTGTGGAATCTGCCAAATCAGCCTTTCATGCATTAACGCAATGACAACAGACTGACTCTAGTCATGCATCAGTGATCAGCTCTCTAGCATCTCACTGCAAAATGAGGATTGTAAAATTCTCCCCTGTAGATGTTTTAGTATTGGAACTAGTTTTAATTAGGAGAGAGAGAGAGAATTAAGGTTTAACATCACGTTCAGCAATATTTCAGCTATATAGCGACTAGTGATAACTGGGATAAGTTGCCAAAATATTCTCTACGGTAATCATAATGACCCTTTCTGCAAATGGGTGTTTCTTTGATTAGGTGTTACCGTTTGTGTGACATCCATCATGTCCATGACAAAATATCAACCTACTTTTTTCACAAAATATTTCTTTCTATAGATTAACTGATTGTTGAGGCTCATCAATAAATTTGTTTAAAGATAATAAATGCCTCACCCGATTCAAAAGAAATAATCTAGTTTTTTCATGCATGTTCAACTTGGTGTTGGACGAACGAAGACAGACAAAAATGAAGTTTTATGCATTTTCTCCATGATTCCCAAACATATTTATTGGTCATTGCTTTCCTAGCCCAAAAGTTTCCCAAGTCTTAGAAATAAATATATCATTTAAATATAAATGCTCCTTTAAATAATAATTATATGCAACATAAAATAAATGTGTCGGACAAACGGAGACAGGAAAGAGACCATAAAATGTCTAATTCCCTCTATTCCAGAATGAATTGATTCTAAAAGGTAGCTAGATGTGGAAAAATAAGTACCGTAAATACTTATGAAAACTGTGTTCAAGTCTGTAATTGTTACTAACAAACGTTTAAACTGCCAAATAGTGTTGGACAAACGAGAGACGGACATTGCTGGACAAACAGAAGACAGACAGCATTATAATGGGAATTGCATCCTATTGGAATGCCTCAGAATATTTTCACCTAGATAATAATTCATATAAAGTTGTTGAGTGAGATTTGCCACTGAGAATGATAAAGGAAATCCATCTATTCCCCTGGTTCAACAAAAGTTGTCTTATGTTAGTCCAACATGCCTGTCTCGTTAGTCCAAAACAAGATGTCTTCTGTTAGTCCAACCAACATAAATTGGCGATATTCAGGATTTTTACTGACAAAAAGATTTGTAATGTTTGTAAATGATTTGCAAATGACTAAATCCATGTTCATGTATGCCAGATGATAAGTCAATTGATCTCTCAACAGCTTGAACACTGTTTTATATGAGCTTCAGGTATCGCCTGTAACACAAATTTGGTTCGTCCAATACAAGGACAGACACACTTATTTTTAATTATGTGAGTTCTCCGATTAAGAGGAACAAAGTACCACCCATAGGTGATGTCAATGGACAAAGGCAGATGGCATTGAATACATTGTCATTATTGAGCCATGCAATATTTGGAGAATTGGACCACTTTGTGGTTGGACGAACATAGGACAGACAATATTAACTTGATTATTAAAATGTATTTGTTCTTCAATCCATGTAAGGTAGATCAAATTTGAATCGCTTCAGTTACAAGTACAAGCATCATCAACATTTTGATGGAACTGGTAGTAATTGTCCATCTGGTTCAACAGTTTTCCAGCATAAAGATGCCATGGCCAGAGAGGACAGACAATGTTTGTCCAAGCAGAAATATTAAAGAAATCATATTTTTTCGATAAATGAGTTGATTTGAACATTAAATTGTACATAGAAACACAGTTTTGGTATCAATTTTGTATGATCACCACCAAACATTTATTCAAATGAATGTTTGATGGCAAATAACACAACCAAAAGGCAGTATGGTAAAAGCATGTTACAGTCAAAATGCAAGAAAACAGCCCATTATGATTAGATTTTGTTCTTCTCTCCTCAAAATTTAGAACACAAAAATCTGCACCTCAGCAAAGTTACACCCATATAGTAGCTTATCAGATGAGGTATGTACAACATGGTTATTGCCAGTTTTCAATGGTTAAAACTATTCCTCATATTGAGTTTGATGTCAGAAGCTACAGAGCTGCTCATCAGAGTATGTCCAGAGCCATTGCATTAATGTGAGAAATTAAACATTTATAAACAATGTTAGTACATGTATTTGTAACCAAATCAACCCTGCTTTTGCTATGCCTTATCTCCCTTTAGGAAGATCCTACAAATAGTTGAAAACGAAAAAGTTGTCTCCCCTTAGGGAGCTCTCTCAGCTCAGCTAGGTTACTTAAGCTCTGCCCAATCCATAATCTCCCTATTTCTCACTCTTATAGCCCGAGACGTGTGGTGTGCAAGGCCGTGGAGTGAGGGGCAGGATGGGAGGGTAATCAAAGCAAAAGCAGGTTTGATTTGGTTACAAATACTAACATTGTTTATAAATGTTTAATATTTGTGACCCAAATCTATACCTGCTTTTGCTATGCCTCACTACCAACATAAGGAGGTGGGCAACTCGGCCTTGTTGTAGTTCCAATAGCAGGCTGAGTAACCGCTGAGATGATCACGGACATGGCACACTAGTACTCGACAAGAGGGACCCTGGTCGGTGACGCTGTGGGTAGTCATGGAGTAATCATAATAGATAGTTGAATGTCCTCATCCATGTAGCCGTGATCGTGGATGTGGTGCACAATTTTACCCCCAACGAAGGAACTCGGGCCGGTGGCGCTGTGAGTATTCGAGTGGTAATCAGTGTATGACGAGAAGTGGTCATGTTTGTTCCGCCAACATTGCATACAAGGTGCCCATCTTATACCACTCTTTAGTCCCCAAACCGTCTTACGTCAACTCTCTGTACTTTAGTCCCTGTTGCTGACAGTGGCAAACCTGAAAGTAGTACTCACGAATGTGTCAGTTCTTGTAAGATGACTTGTGAGTTGACAGCAGCTGTCTCTCTTGAGATGATCTAGTAAGAAAGGTCATAGTTGCCCTCATGCACCAAACTCTCTGTACTTTAAACCTGAAAGTGACACAAAGTATACCTAAAAAAAGAAAACCAAAACTCACCCTTGTGTCAGGCCTTGAAAGATGACTTGTGAGTTGGCGGCTGGCAGGCTGACCTATTGCTTCTCTTAGGTGATCATGTAGTATGGTGGACATATGATATGACTGAGAGATGAGATGATGCAGCAAGCTGGCTGATTGACTGACTTGCTGCGCTGAACGAAAATGCCCCCCCCCCTTTTTTTTGAAAGTTACTTGACCACGTGCTGGGCAGCCACCAGCGGCCCAAGCGTGGTCACCCTATCTGATTGTACTGACATATCTCTCAGATAGAAATTGGTGAACGTAGAATTTGCCGTCCATGCACAGGACTGGACAATGTCATGAAGGGATAAGTTCTTCCATAACGGCCATGAGGTAGCGATGGCACGAATTTCATGGGAAGAAGCAGAGGACAAAAGTGGGGGAGCGTCAATGGCAAGTTGATATGTCCACTTAATGGTCTTCTTCAACCAAGAAGCAATAGTATTCTTGGTAATGTCACGCACTGCGGATGGCTGAAGACAGGAATAATAGACGACGAGAGCCCCGACCAGGATCGGTACGAGTAAGATAGTGATGTATGGCTCGTACAGGGCATAACAGTAAGTCGTCCTCAAGGTCACAAACAATGTCTGATAAAGCAGGGATGGAGTACAAACGTTGAGCACACGGACCTTGGCGCACAGCCTCATTCTTGGCGATGAACTCAGGGACGGGACGAAAGGAAATGCGAGACCAATCCGCCGTCCAGGTCAGAGATGATCTCTCCAGAGCGTGAAGTTCAGAAACTCTAGATGCCAAAGCAAAAGCCGCCAGAAAAGCAGTTTTGTAGGAAACAGCTTTAAGAGAGGCGGACTGTAATGGTTCGAAAGGCGGACGAATCAGGGCACAAAGAACAGGGCACAAAGAACCACACCAATATCCCACTTCGGTAACAGCTGGCAAGTACGGCGAGACTGTAAGGCGAAAGCCCGTAGGAGAGCAGAGATATTGTCGTTTAGACTAATGTCGATGCCGGTAGAAAGACGTAAAACCCTAGCCAAAGCAGACCGGTACCCCTCAATGGTGCTGATTTGAAACTTCTTATCACGATGAAGGTGAAGGAGGAAGTCAGCTACTAAGGAAATAGAGGCAGAGTCGGGATCGGCATCACGTTCTCGGCACCAGGAGACGAAATAGGCCCATTTCGCTTGATAAGAGCTGTGATGTGGAAGATCGATTGGCTGAAACCATCGTCTGTGCAACTTCTGCTGAAAATCCTTGGACTGTGAGTGCACTCTGGATAGTCTGCAGACGTGTAAGTTGAGCCACCGCGGGTTGTGATGAAATATCCCGTGAGGTTGACGCAACAGGCTGGGCCAAACTGGAAGACGAGTGAGAAGTGGAACCAGAACCGGAAACCACTGACGACGAGGCCACCACGGAACCACGAGCAGAACAACGCAGTCATGTTGAGAAATCTTTTGAAGAACTTCCTGAATCAGGGCCATGGATGGGTAGGCAGAAGCCAGGAAGTTGTCCCAGTTGATTGAAAGAGCGTCGATGGCGAAGGCTTAAGGGTCCAGAATCGGGCTGACGAAGAGGGCAAGCTGCGCATTGTTCCTCGTCGCAAACACGTCGATCAAGGGGGTCTCCCAGACGCTGCAGATCTGACGGAAAACCTCCAGATGAAGTTGCCATTCGGTCTGAAGGACGGTGTCGGGACGAGACAGGCGGTCCGCTAAGACATTGAGCCGACCCGGGACATGGCGAGCATTGAGATGACAGTGATGAATGAGAGCCCAGTCGTAAAGATCCCACACCAGACGAAACGTTGAGAAAGATCGGGTGGTACCCATCTTGATGTGAGCAATGACCGTAGAGTTGTCCGTAGCGATGAGAAGGGACGAATTCATGAGACGCCAACTCCAATGCTGAACTGCTAGGATGACTGCCTTCATCTCCAGAAGGTTGATGTGAAGTCTGGCATCCAAACTCGACCATCTGCCGGACACCTCCAGACCGTCCAGATGGGCTCCCCAACCGGTCTCGGAAGCATCGGTGTAGAGATGGTGATCCGGAGGAGGAAATCGGAATGGAACTCTCCGCATGACGTTGTGGCGGGACTGCCACCAAATCAGATGTGGATGTAGAGACGTCAATACCGGAACAGCAGGATTGAGGGATGACGTCTGTAGATAAGGAAACAGATGGTACTGCAGCGGCCGAACCCGGAGACGACCGTAATGGGTAAGGCCCTGCGTGGAAGTGAGTAAACCCAGAAGGCTTTGCCACTGCTGACGTGTCTGATAAGTTGATGACAAAAACCTTAGTATCAACACCTGAATTTTGGTCCACCGGTCCTCTGGGGGGCGCACCAGTTGTTGACGAGTATTGAACACAGCCCCGATGTAACGGCGAATTTGCGCTGGAACCAACTCTGACTTCTGAGGGTGACGTAGAACTAGCAGAGTGAAACGGACCTGCGCGTTGAGTAGGGACTTGTCCGCAGCCCACAAGAGGATGTCGTCTATATAAACCTCGATGTGAATGCCCCGTAGATGGAGAAACGCCATAACTGGTGAAGTGATACGGGTGAAAAGCCATGGAGCGATGTTGACTCCGAATGGGAGGACTTGCCACTCGAACCGACGATCGTTGATGGTGAAACGAAGGAATCGCCGATGACGAGGATGAATAGGTATATGGAGATATGCGTCCTGTAAATCGATTGAGGCCAACCAATCCCGGTGATGTACGCGGGCCCGAATCGATGAAACCGACGTCATCTTGAAATGAGGTGGTATGATCAGATGAAACTTGTTTAATCTCTTGAGGTCGATAATCATCCTCATCTGATCCGAATTTTTCTTCGGAACAAGGCAGGCATGACTGTAGTAACCGACGCTGTCTTCGGCATGAGGCAGCTCTCTGACGGCACCTTTGACGATGAGTGTGGCGACAGAGGACAGAAGCGTCTGCACGTGTCCTGAGGGAACTGGCAGTAGAGAAGGACGAGGCCGAGATATGAGTCTGGGCTGGGACTGAAAGTTGAAGAGGAAACCATACTTCAATGTCTTGATAATCCAGTTGTCGTCTGTTATAAGCTGCCAATTCTCCCAGAAATGTTGTAAACGGCCGCCGACGACCTGATGATTGAAAGGGCGGAAGGCGGGCAGCTGAAAGTCTCTGGTATGATGGGAAACGGGAAACGGATAGTCATTTGTTGGAAGCACCCCTTCGTCTGGAAAATTTCCCACGGGTGGAACGACGGCCACGGGCTTGTGGAGGCTTGTCGAAGCCACGAAAATTACCATGTGGAAACACCTCACGTTGGGTAGACTTGGATACATGATTCCGGTTAGGCTTCCGATCCACGGAAAAAGCAGGACGCCGAGCCGCAGCAGAAATCAAACGAGAAGTCCGTTCCTAACGAATACTAGGCATGACGGACTCGATAGCATTGTTGAAAACAAACTTAGAGGATAACGGCTGTTGTAACAGTTGATCCTTCACAAAGTATGGAACATCAGGCTTGACAAACTGAAGCAACGCTTTACGCTGAGCTTGAAGAAGCAAAACATAAGAAAAAGCACTCGCCTCAATGACATGACGGTTAGCTATATTGAGTGTGTCAATGAAAGCTCGTAAATAGGTAAAACAGAAACCAATCCGCGAAAGATGTAATACGTTGCATTGCCAGCAACATCTCCATAACATTATCAACAACTTTGATAGGAACCGAAACAGAAGTTGCTTTAGATGATTTCGAAACCTGACTCAAATCACGATCACGTTTGGGCGGTTTGTCGGGAAGAACGTTATCATGAAGTTGGTAAAATGAAAACGAGGGCTTCTTAAACTTGTTGTCCTCCTCCAATTGACGATCAAACCCAATACAATTAGACTCCCAAGCTGGAGACGGAGCACACGTGAGAGGGGTCTTAGTAGACGTAGACGTGAACGCAGAAGAAGCCGCAGATGAGCAGATGAAGAGACAGCATTAGAAGAAACGGGCATGTCCGGAACGAGAGCCAAAAACGCTGCCATTTTATCAGCAAAAGGCATCTTAGACGAACCCTTCGAACTATCCGCAGAAGAAGAAGAATCTTGACTATCAGACGAAGACGTCGAAACCGCTTTGGGAGAATGAACGACATGTCGACGGCGAGAGGTAGACAATAACCGATCAAAAGATTGATCAAGAAACGGAGTCTGCGACTGACGAACTTGACGACCCCGACGGGGAGGTGAGAAAGAACGACGTGGCAAACGGCATGGAGGCGTACGGGAACGTCGAACGGCGTACCGGAGAACGGGAAGGCCATAAAGAAGTACTAGGACGATTCGGTGTACGAGCTCTACGAACAGGAGAACGAGAACGACGAACAGATGAATGAGAACGGCGTACAGGCGTATGAAAACGACGAGACGGCGTAACAGAATGTCGAGGCGGAGAAACAAAATGACGTACAGGCGAACGAGAATGTGAATGGCGTTGCGATGTACAAGAGCGTCGTTTGGAAGCACGGGAACGACGAAGTGACGGGTCAACAAACGTAGAAACCGGAGGCTGTAAATCCGCAATTTAAGTTGCTTTAGATAAAACAACAGAGGAAGAACGAGATTTAAACCGTAAAGGTGAAGTCGACAATCGATGATGTTTTTTCTCTTTGAAAGAACCGGCCAAAGATAGACCGACTGACAAAGGATTAGGAGAAATGACACGCGGTGAAGCAGAAATCTTTTGTTCGTTGGTAACAATAGAACGCTCAGGCAAACCCGACCTGGGGCTAGAGACCTTTGTTGTCCCGAACAAAGAAACTGGTTTCGCAGGAACCCCAGACAAAGCTTTACCAGTAGAAGCCAGACTGTCTAGAACATGATCGCTATCTCCTCGTGCTACGGTCCCACTAGGAGGGATAGTAACAGACGCCGATGATAAAGCCGGACTTTTAAGTCTATGCGACAAATCCAAATTTGAACACACGAGGTCCTCGTTAAATTTCAGATCCCCAACTAACGCAATCTCATTTTGACGTCTATCGTCCTCCGATAACGACGGGTCTTCAGTAGCATGCAATAAATATGCCCGTCGCGCCTGGGCATAGTTCCTCCAGGTAAAAGTATCCCAAGATTGACACTCTGAACACGTGGCCTGCCGATAACACAAGTGACCTTTACACGAAAAGCAAACCGTGTGAGCATCTAAGCGAGTCCAAAACTGCCCACACGAGCGACAAGAATTAGAAACAACCGGGATAGAAATCTCAGACATGATTGTCCAAGAATACAGCAATAGAAAGTACAAGTTTAGCAAAGGTATAACCGAAGGTCAAAACCAACAACAACAACCAAACCAGCACTCTTATAGGACACTTCCTGATATGCACCACACTTGAGGAGGTACAAATAGAGAAAGAGGAAGATTATGGATTGGGCAGAGCTTAAGTAACCTAGCTGAGCTCAGAGAGCTCCCTAAGGGGAGACAACTTTTTCGTTTTCAACTATTTGTAGGATCTTCCTAAAGGGAGATAAGGCATAGCAAAAGCAGGTATAGATTTGGGTCACAAATAGGCACATTAGCACTTTATGGTGCATTTAATATAGACTATTTCAAGAGACTCACTGTTTCCAGGATGTGGGTCAGCATGGACAAAACCAGTCAGGAAAATCTGGTCAGCAAAACACTTGACCAACTTCTCATCAACCTACCAAACACATAATACCAACAACAACACTTCACTTCATCAACTTCTCATCAACCTATCAAACACTTCAACACCTTCTCATCAGGGTATCAAACACATAATACCAACAATAACACTTCATTAACTTCTCATCATACCCACAAAAAACACTTCAACTTCTCATCAACATATCAAACACATAATACCAACAAAAACACCAACTTTTCATTTACCTATAAATCACCAAAAAAATTAAACTTTAACTTCTCATCAACCTATCAAACCCAACAATAAGGCATCTCCTTCTTCTCATCAACCTACTAAACACATACTATCAACAATAACACTTCACCAACATCTCATCAATCTATCAAACACATAATACCAACAATAGCACTTCATCAACTTCTCATCAACATATCAAACACATAATACCAACAATAAAACTTTATCCACTTCTCATCAACCTAACAAACACAAATACCAACAGTAACACTTCAACTTCCCACCAACCTATCAAACACATATACCAACAATAACACTTCACCAACTTCTTATCAATCTACCAAACACATAATACCAACAATGACACTTCACCAACTTCTCTTCAATCTATAAACATCACACCAACATTTAACCACCATTTTCTCATCAACCAATCCAACACATATACCAATACCAACAATAACACTCCACCAATTTCTCATCAACATATACAACACATAAGACCAACAATAACACTGCAACTTCTCATCGACCTATCAAACACATAATACCAACAATATAACTTCAACAACTTTTCGCCAATGTATCAAACACATATTCCAACAATAACACTCCACCAATTTCTCGTCAACATATCAAACACATAATACCAACAATATAACTTCAACAACTTTTCGCCAATGTATCAAACACATATACCAACAATAACACTTCACCAACTTTTCAAACAAAAATACCAACAGTAACTCATCACCAACTTCTCAGCGACCTATGAAACACATAATACCAACAATAAAACTTCAACAACTTTTCGTCAATGTATCAAACACATATACCAAAAATAACACTTCACCAACTTCTCATCAACCCAACACTTATACCAACAATAACACTTCATCAACTTCTCATCAACCTATCAAACACATACTACCAACAATAATACTTCACCAACTTCTCATCAATCTATCAAACACATAATACCAACAATAACTTCACCAACTTCTCATCAATCTATCAAACCTGTAATACCAACAATTTATCATCAACCAATTTGTCATACCAACAGTAACACTTCACCAACTTCTCATAAACCTAACACTTATACCAACAATAACACTTCAACTTCTCATCAACCTATTAAACACATATTACCAACACTAACACTTCATCAACTTCTGATCGACCTATCAAACACATAATACCAAAAACAACACTTCACTTCATCAACTTCTCATCAACCTATCAAACACTTCAACACCTTCTCATCAGGGTATCAAACACATAATACCAACAATAACACTTCATTAACTTCTCATCATACCCACAAAAAACACTTCAACTTCTCATCAACATATCAAACACATAATACCAACAAAAACACCAACTTTTCATTTACCTATAAATCACCAAAAAAATTAAACTTTAACTTCTCATCAACCTATCAAACCCAACAATAAGGCATCTCCTTCTTCTCATCAACCTACTAAACACATACTATCAACAATAACACTTCACCAACATCTCATCAATCTATCAAACACATAATACCAACAATAGCACTTCATCAACTTCTCATCAACATATCAAACACATAATACCAACAATAAAACTTTATCCACTTCTCATCAACCTAACAAACACAAATACCAACAGTAACACTTCAACTTCCCACCAACCTATCAAACACATATACCAACAATAACACTTCACCAACTTCTTATCAATCTACCAAACACATAATACCAACAATGACACTTCACCAACTTCTCTTCAATCTATAAACATCACACCAACATTTAACCACCATTTTCTCATCAACCAATCCAACACATATACCAATACCAACAATAACACTCCACCAATTTCTCATCAACATATACAACACATAAGACCAACAATAACACTGCAACTTCTCATCGACCTATCAAACACATAATACCAACAATATAACTTCAACAACTTTTCGCCAATGTATCAAACACATATTCCAACAATAACACTCCACCAATTTCTCGTCAACATATCAACATATACCAACAATATAACTTCAACACAATGTATCAAACACAATACCAACAATATCACCAACTTTTCAAACAAAAATCAACAGTAACTCATTTTCGCCAATGTATCAAACACATATACCAACAATAACACTTCACCAACTTTTCAAACAAAAATACCAACAGTAACTCATACCAACACTAACACTTCATCAACTTCTGATCGACCTATCAAACACATAATACCAACAATATAACTTCAACAACTTTTCGCCAATGTATCAAACACATATACCAACAATAACACTCTACCAATTTCTCATCAACATATCCAACACATAATATCAACAATAACACTTCAACTTCTCAGCCGAGCGACCTATGAAACACATGATATCAACAATAAAACTTCAAGTTTTCGCCAATTGATGTATCAAACACATATACCAACAATAACACTTCACCAACTTTTCAAACAAAAATACCAACAGTAACTCATCACCAACTTCTCATCACCCTATCAAACACATATACCAAAAATAAGGGACTGTATCCGTCCATCGTTTGCTGTTGAGACGTTTTAAACGATGGAAAAAAACGTTCAGCAACTACACCCATCGTTTGCACCATCGTTTTTTTGTGTAGCGAACGATAAAACAAACCATCACCGAAGATTGCCCAAGGTGCCGCTGTCGTTTGGAAGAAAACGATTGTCGGCTGACAAAAGATGATCGCAAGTGTTCAGCTGCGCATAAATACACACTGGGTGAACAGGCCATGCCTTCGCTCTCAACTGCGGACGTGTGGAACAAAATATAGCGCTCTCAACGAATGTGAAAATGGGTTTATTACAGGGGAAATAAATTACACTTTAACTGCCTTCCGCGTTTGTTTTAAAGGTTGTGATTACGGGAAGTCGCTTTCTGTGTGTAAATTGATCTATAAAAATGACAATCATCTAGCAATGATAATGGAAGTATTACATACGCAACTAAAACGGAATGTTTTAACACCCTCTGCATGTATGCACGGTGTGAGAATTTTCTTTGAATAGGCCGTATAATCAACAGATAACTCGGCCGATATCTTACTGATCTGAATTCTGTTCAGTTACTATTAAACTTGAAAAGATACCCGTTTTCAGAAATATTTAGGTTGATAAATATTTCCTTGTTATTCAGGGCGATACGCAAATGTTTACCAGGAAAAGATGGTGTCGATTCGCCCGGAAATTTTCGCGATATGCCGACACTAGGTTTTGATCAGTTTCCTTGAAAACGCACGGATACAATAGAAATCTAAATAAATATTTTTCATCGCGAGTATTATAGGACCATGAAAATATATCATTTTTGTATCTTCAGCCGTTTTCTTATAATGTTTACCGGAAAGTCTGTAACACGATTTGCCGGGAATTTTCCTGAAATTTGCCCACTTCAGAGCGCGTTTTCAATACCTCTCTGGCAAATCGTGTTACACTTTTCTCGGTAAATATCACATGAAAAGGGCTGAAGAGACAGAAATGATATTTATATTTTGATAATCCTATGATACTCGAGATGAACAAAATTGTATTTAGATTTTTTATTTTATGAATGCGTTTTCAAGGATAGTGATATAGTGTCGGTCAATCTGATTAAAACTGAGACTTAATAAACCGCTCCTCTTAATAAACCGCTCCGCTGATTAAGGAGCGGTTTATTAAGTCTGAGTTTTAATCAGATTGAGTGTCGGTATATCGCCAAAAATTCCAGGCAAATCGACTATCTTTGATGTGAAATAAAACAAAGAATGAAAAGGTTTCTTCTGTTATTTGGCCTGTATACTTTGAAATTTCCCGTAATTGCAGTCGTCAGGGAAAATCATGTGTCATAAACACACGGGTTTTGCTTCAATATTTTAGAAACATCGCCGTTTATTCTACATGTCTGTCGATAAAACAGCCTGTATACGGGCAGGGAGTACAGGAGTATATGCACGTGGCCTACCCTTCAGGCTGCCGTTTATCCCCAGCAGAGAAAAGTCGATTTCGGACTGCTCCCGCCTGGCGGGAAAATATTGAGCGATGTAGAATATGTGTCTGTCGAAACGGTCATGGTGAAATACCAGATTAGAGAGGAAAACGCTATATTCACGATCCTTTAATTCACAAGTCGAATACATTAAAATTATCCAGGAAGTTTCTCTGTATTTTGGCGGGTGCCTTGAAAGAAGAATTCTCACGAGAGAAAATTGAGTGGTTCTGATAAGCAATTTTGGACATCGCTACTTGAGAGAAAGTGGAGGTCTGGATTTCCAATGAGTCTTCATTCAAGCACTTTTAATGTTTTCGATTGAACTAATTTTATCGGCAATGCGCTGAGACCGATTTATTTTTTTGACCACCTATATATCGTTTATATGAGACTATACCGTAACAGATCCAAATATTTGATTATCGTTGTTCTTTTATTATGTCACTTTTTAATTCTGGTCAACTTAACACACTTTTGCTATACATTGCAGGTTTGTTTGCTGCATGATCATACTGAAACTAGAGGAATGGCCGCCTTTTCTCCGGATAACATTCTTCGTACATGCACATATTACTTCATGATGTGTATATTTTGTTGTAAGATTCTTACCAATAAACATATGATTGTGCAATAAAGTCCCATATCTATATCCAGCAGGACAAAACGTGGAAGAAACTGATTTCCGGTGAGCATATAGGTAAGAATCCTGCTTGATTAGCACACAATATTGGCAAGCTGTCAGTTTATTGTCTAGCCATAATAACAGTAAAGTGATCAGCGTTTGCCTCTGTTCTATTGGTCTGTACACAGCCTGACATTCAAGCCAAGAAGTATGCAAGAGTTACTTCCGGAGGCGGCATCCACGGGACATCCGAGCATTTGCTTTATTACCACCATAATTCAAATGGACGTTCACGGGAAGTATTGCGGAAGGAATTATCTATTTCAAAGACATTATTAAATAAAAGGCGACAGGTGTCTTTGACTTTATACTTTTTGTTTATTTACAGTTGCACATTCCGGGACAGTTTTCAATTGATCACTTCGGACTCCAAATAAGCCATGCAGTTTTGTTCTATGAAAAATATATTTGCAATTTCTGGAAGGTTAGACATTTATGATCACATCTTTAGTAATATACACACCGTCTTTCACATCCAGCTTATTTGTTTCTCACCACGACCGACACTTCATTCGTTATGGCACAATATACAGGAAATCAAGGTAAGCGGAGTTTGCCAGATTTTAAAGATGGATAAAAGAGCTGAAGTGAACAAGACGGTAATTTGATAGCAACTGAAATGGAAGTCGGAATAGTAGGTTGGGATTAAAAGTAAAAAAAATAAAAAGATGGAATAAACTAATAGGTTTTCTGTCTACTTATTCTCTAAATTATACTGTCTAAAATGTGAATTAATTCTACTGAGCCCCTGAGATAATATCAGATAAAACACGGTTGTGCATTTGGCTGTTTCGTCACAATCATCTATCGATCTGTCTTCGTCTGAAATATTTCATTATACATTTATATCTGAAACAGATCGAACTAATTTTCTGACTATTAAAAACGTTGATCGTGAATTGATGCGTATCATGTTAATAGTTGAGTAAAACTGGATAAACAGGTGAGTGTATGGCCTATAAATGACAGAATAGCTGCAGTCGAGCCATATTTCAAGCTAGAATAATGATCGGAGAGAGGTAAAAGGGAATTCTTTTTCAGATTTTATACATTTTTTTATTATTTTCATGCGAGTCATGATCTCACTGTTACGAAGGCATAAAATATATTGAGGTTGTTTTAGCTGAATATATTATGAAGCAGGAACCGTGTACAAGCGCTGGCCCAGGTGCTATGTAATGATCACGTGATGTTATTGCAACTCCGTATGGCGGGAAAATGTACAACCAACACGTGGCATGTTGAAACTTTCATTCTACAGACTCCACCCAATTCTATGAAAGTATTTTCATACATTTGTTAATCAAGGATCGAAGGATACAGTGAATTGTTAGAAAGGGCAAGCAATTCATGTCTTTCGTTTAGCTGCTATCATGGTGGGATGAGCTCGTTCCAGCTGGGAAGATTATCGTCTCAGATGAGTTGGCCCTGATATGGGACTTCATATAGTGTCGGTCTCTTGATTAATTTGCTGTTCTTTTTATTGACAAAAAAAAAACAGTTTGAAAAGCCCTTCCACAATATTTTCCTACGAAGAGCAGTCAAGAAATTGATAGGTTTGATTCTCAATCTGAAAATTACTTAATCTGTGTTTCTTAATTAGATCTTTCATATATTTTCCCGTAGACATCTTTGGTGTCACCGGGATAGTTGGGCCTAGTCTTCTCGGTCGTGACAAAAATTCAGCATGGTTTCAAGCATATCCTGAAGAAAAAATAAATAAAATATCAGAATGTCTAAGTGTTAGAATATGCCCTTGTCCCATATGTACTAATACAATGAAAAACCCGATTTTTTTTTTATTTTAAATTGGCCGGGCGTCCGATGAAACTAATCTCTTCATTGTCAGCCGATCATTGCGGCCAATTACTTGAATCTAATTTAATGGTTAAAGAGCAGGAAGAATGCATTTTCTCTTCAAAGAGAGAAAATGATGATAGGAAATGCAAGAGGCAATGGATTATTCAATGAAAACCATCAAAGACGAAGAAGTCCGCCATTTAGCCTCTGCATCAAAAGTTACCATAAAGAAAAAGATAATTCGAACACGTCCGTTTTTTCTATAATTGACCTGAATTGGGTACTTGAATAATCGCTGTAGGTCCTTGAAAAGTCCTTAAATTGAATGCAAGAAAAGGCTTGCGAACCCTGTAATCGTCTTGTGAATTTCTGCGTTTATACGCAAGTAGAATATAAAAGGGGAGTTCGGGGACAGGGAAGCCGGGAAGCCGATGACGTCATAAGTAAGTCGCGATGACGTCATAAATAGGTCGAAGTCGTGCGGTGTTCGTCTATTTATAGTATCACGAACATAGCCCAAGGGGTTGTAGGTCAACCTCTGTTCACCGGACCGAGACAATAACCCGAGGTGTTTGCGATGTTTTGTCCGCTCAGCGGACCGTGTCTATAGCTTTTTTGCGGTGTTCGAGGTTATGGTCTATTTATGGAGCCATACTTATAGCCCGAAGGTGCGGTGTTCATCGTCTATATATAGACCTATAACCCGGAGGTGCGGTGTTCACCGAACCATGACTATAGCGTGAGAAGTGTTTGCGGTGTTCTATATATGTTCAGCGAGCCGTGTCTATAGTTAGCGATGAAGCGTGACTAATGAAAGCAGGCGGCTAACTCGGGACCGAAGTCGCATTGATTCCTATGTTGATAGTGTTGAATGAGGCATGAAATGCGTAAATTCCTCAGTTATGCCTCTATGGCGTATTTATGGAGCCATCGGGCGCCCGAAGGTGCGGTGTTCATCGTCTATATATAGACCTATAACCCGGAGGTGCGGTGTTCACCGAACCATGACTATAGCGTGAGAGAGTGTTTGCGGTGTTCTATATATGTTCAGCGAGCCGTGTCTATAGTTAGCGATGAAGCGTGACTAATGAAAGCAGGCGGCTAACTCGGGACCGAAGTCGCATTGATTCCTATGTTGATAGTGTTGAATGAGGCATGAAATGCGTAAATTCCTCAGTTATGCCTCTATGGCGTCCAAATTTTGTTTCGGGGTAAAAAAAAATTCCGATTTTTTTTTTTTTTTTTTTTGGACTTGGCCGATTTTCGTCGAATTTTCTATAAATTACCCATGGCGATATCTCGGGAACTCAATGGATAGAGACTCGCGGCTTACGGCGTTGTATTCCTCTCGTATAGATGTACAATAAAGGTCCTACAATTTTATCGCCCGACGGTAACTTTCGCCGCAATTAGACGATAATCGGTGTCACGTGATTCAGCGATTTCACGAGAAATAAGCGACATGCGCGCACGCGGTTTGCGGCGTTGTATTCCTCGTGTCTAGGTCTACCGTAAAGGTCCTATACGAATTTATCGAATCTCGGTAACTTTCGCCGCTATTCGGGTGCGCATGCGTGATGGACTTGGTGTTGGTGGGAGTGGTGGGGGTGGAGGTGGGAGTCGTGGTGGTAGTCGTGGTGGTGGTCGTGGCGGTGGTGATGGCGTCTGTAGACAGTATATACCCGTTATCGCTTTTTTTCTACATTTAATATGTATTTAGCTACACACGTTTCAGAGCTATCGGACATGTCTGAACACGCTTCATAGAACTAGCATTGACGTATTCGGATAAAAGAGGAGGATGAGGAAGATAAAATACAGACAAACCAATACGAAGATTACAAAATAAACGCTTTATTCATCAACTTATAGCACTGCTTTACAAATAAAGAGAGAAAACTGCTTTGTTGTGGCTATCATTTCGACATCTAGCCTTCCATTCAATGTTTATCTACAAATATTTCTACTGGGGTCTTTACTCGGAGTCCTCGCTCTCACCGTAAGCATTTCCGCATCTTAATCGTCTGTTTGAGGGCTTCCTCGTAGTCTATGTCGTATATCGTTTGCAGACGCCTCGTTGTTTTCAAAATCTCGTTATGAATATAATCACTTTGTAGCTTTTGTATGCTCACAAGGAGATTGCAGTATTTTTGACGTAAAGTCTTCATCATCGTTGGAATATAATCCTTCATAGCACTTGCACCACGTCGAAACCTTGGCTTGTATATCGCTGTTTTCTCTCGTCAATGTCAACCTTACAATCTTTCGCGATAGGTTTACCGAACATGCTTTTCCACACGTTATATTTGACCCATTTCCTCAAGTGGGTAGGTTGATCTATTTCCCCGGGATGGTTGAGTTCGTCATCTGAAGGACCGATAAGAACGTAAGAAACACCCGTCGAGTGGGACATAACATGAGAAGTCACACGACGAGGTACATACGTGGAAGTAACTGCAACCGTAGACGAAGCTTGCACAGAAACAAAAGTGGAAGGCCCGTGATATAACGATGATACCGGAAGGTAAGTAGATACCGGGAGGTACAACGTTAATGGCTGCATGTAACTATCCGATGAAATCGGAATAAACGCAGACCGAAAGACGGGCCTACGTTGTTCCAGTACCGGTTTAGCAGAATGAGGGGGCGCTGACGATGTTATACGTAGCGGAGCCCTCGATAAGTTCGGCACATTCAATAAAGAACGGCGAATTTCTGCAAACCGGAACCTGGAGTAATAACGACCGAGCGGTGTTATTACGTGTAGGTGCAATAGTAAAGGTAGCTTGCGCTAGCACAGAAGCTTAAGTACCATTACATAACGACAATACCGCAAAGTATGTAGATATTGGAAGGTATGACGTTAATGATTGCATGTAACTATCCACAGAGGCCGGGATAGACGTAGACCGAGAGACGGGCCTACGATAATCCAGTTCAGATATAGCAGAACGTGAGGCGCTGACTTTATCAGATGTACAGACGCTCTCGATAAGTTCGGCACGTTCAATAAAGAACGGCGATTGTCTGCGTAATCAGAAACTGGATTATTTATAGGTGCAGCAGTCGTATACCTGTTAGATGGTAACGAATTGCGCTGATTAGTTGTTAAATCGTGTGAAAATCATGAATCAGTGACAGATGTATTATCAAAAAACTCCGAACTTACCAATCTGTAAGGAAGGCCCGATGTCGGATTTGCCGTGACAGTTGTAGGAACCAAGGTGTCCATCAAGGTGAAGGTCGTCTGATTTTTCGACAAGACGACCGCCATCTTGTCCCCCAACTCGGCCGTAACAATTACAGAATTAGCGAGAGGCGGAGACACGTAAACGACAATCGGAGAATTTACGAATAGAATTCGAATTCAGAACGGACATATCAACCGCCCTGTCTCTCCGACTCATTCACTGTAGACGGAGGCGGAGAAACAAGCAAGTTCTCGGTCCCGGTAAAACCGGGCCGCGGTACAATTTCCCCAGCATACGACCCGACAAGATATTCTTGAAATACGTTGTCGGAGCAGGTTTCACACTCTGAACATTTGGCATACTGGCCACACCAAACCCCCCGGCACGGCGGACAGGCGTAGTGGGGATCCGTTGTAGGCTTTGACTTAGCACAAACTACGCAGAAGACAGAAGCCATCTTGGTTTTATTTGATTCTCTCAGAATACTCCCTGATACGAGATGAAGACCAGGCCAGTAATCTCTCTCAGAATCACAGTAAATCCCACGTAATATCCGAGGTAAATATCCAAGGTAAACTCCCAGGTAAATATCCAAGGTAAACACGCAGGAATTCCGTGGTAATCCAATGGTAGAAGTAACTTTTTTTCAGAGATACAAAGAACATCGAAGAAGGAAGTGACGTGGTCGGTCACGTGGGATCTGGGTACTCGCGCATGGGCACTGGGGCAGTACAGGGACTATTTTAGTTCTGTGGTAATATATTACAATAGGGCAATCGCGTAAGAACACGATAGCAATAAAGTATGTGAAGGTAAGTTTTACAGCGCAAGAAATACCAACAATTTGTCATCAACCTATCAAATACACAACACCAACTTGTCAGCCCTCAAAAGCAGCATGCTTATTGTATATACATCAGCTTTATCGAGCTGATAAATCATCATGTACTACGCTACAACATGCAATATTTGTATAATGTAAACAGTAAAATCTCATGATTTTAACAATAAAATCCCACGATACTTGTTAAACATGGCAAACTCTTTTCAGTGACCAGTTCTTGGCTGACCATCAGGCAGAATGATCAAGCAACATATGGCATGTACTTTGTTCCAGAAAAAGTTCAGGTGCCCCAACTATTAGATGCCCAAAATGAAACATAAAAGGGTCATAAAGGCACTGAGCTCAATGCACACCTTGGCCTTTTAATGATATTATAATGTCTCTTGGCCTGCCCAGGTGTCCATATGTGTCCAGATTAGGTGTGCACATGCTTTGACAGGCACGAGATAGTAGTTCAATGTGTGATCATCTCAGCAAGCTAAGAAAATAAAACAGAATGACTAGTTGTGTTAGATCCCAGAATGCTAAGTTAGAAGAACTATTTTTTAGAATATCTACCTCATTTGCAGATGGAAATTGATTGGAGGTGTTCACCTGTACTTCAACTGCTCCAATACTATGGTGTAACAGTGTACCAACTTTGTCAATTATACCAGCCCACAAACATTCTTTACTGTCGAAAATTGTGGGAGTATAATTGCAGTGAGTTTGTCAGTTCTCATACTCACATCAATAAGAGAGAGTCCCATCTTCTGTATGCTTGCCTTGTCATTAACTTTACAACCATCTATATACTCAGCCGTTAATACCCGCTGTATAATGTAGGAAATATAACATACCCAGTTATCATCTTCTTTAAATATGAATCTAAATCTTTGCAGGGTTATCATTTGTATTTTAAGTAAATATCAAAACTGCAATAAAGTTGTTTTACAGATATGAAGATATGATGACATGTATCAGGGACAATTACAAGAACAAGAGATTATCAGAACGGATTAGCAATATAAACTTGAAACCCTAGCAATGTGAGAGAAAAATATAGCTTGTATTGTTGCCGATATAATCCATTCTTTATGTGATCAGGCAAACCTTTGAAGTTTTATCCCAGTGTACCCTGGGCACATAAACATATGGAAGATGTTTGAGGTCACGCTGACAGTCCTCGCCATTTCTACCCTCATTTTCAAAGTCCAGCTCTTTAGACAGTGTACTCTTTATATCCTGTAAGGAGATCCATCCCAGGTACATGTAGTAGTGCCTGTATCATATGAGAAGGGGGGGGGGGGGATGCTTCACTAATTAGCAGGGGAATACAATACAGCACAATCAGGAAGTGATCAAATCTATTAGAATGACTGATCAGAATTTGAGACAATATCTGGGGCTGATTTAATTATTGGACCATTTACCATACTGAATGGATATTAAAGCTTACACAGTTACAACTATATAGCCTGAGATTGTAATACAGCATCCAATGAATGATCTGAATTAACTGGCCTCCAGGTAAACTTGGTTGAGTAGCTGACAATGCATGCCTGACAAACAACTAGAGGTTCGACCTGTACCATAACAGGTTTGTTTACCTGTAATACCCAAGCAAACCCAAAACTAGGGTGCATCCAACCAATCAAATGAAGCATGAGTTCACATGTGGCAATATCCCCGATAAACCGGTCCTGTAGATCTATATATTGTACCTATAATACAGAAATCAGTAGAGATAAGTTATATATTATAATCAAATGAAGCATGAGTTCACATGTGACGATATCCCCGATAAATCCTTCCTGTAAATCTATATATTGTACCTGCAATACCATGAATACAAAAATCAATAGAGGTAGGTTTTATAATGTCAATCATATCACTTAGATCTGTGAGATTTGGAAGTTCAACTTCAGTTCCGAAGACAACTAATACATTGTGAGAAATGATTATTTGAATCCATCCCATATATCCCAATGGTTGAAGCAAATAATAGAAGACTACCATTTTGTTTGCATAAGTTTGATTTTTCTTCTATCATTTGTCTTCTGATATTGTCAAGTGGTATTCTCCCATTGTCAGGGGTTCTGACTCACTGTGAAATCTTCTAAATTTCCCCCGAAAACAACGCACACATGCGCTTCAATTTTCAATTATTTGACAAATAAGGTGATTATTAAATGTGTCCAGTATAGCTTACAGTAGGATAAGAAAGTTGGACGATCAGCTACTAAAACGTGTTGAAGAGTGCATGTTACAAATCTTTTTTTTCAATTTAAAAGTTGACTGGAAGCCTCGCTGATTGGTTGATTTAATATACAGTACCACCAAATGGCACTCTGAAAGGCAAATTTTGTTCTCCTGTATTCCTGTGTATTGAACACAATGAACAGGAAAAGGCATGCATTACAGAAAGTGAGGACAGACAGCAGTCTCTCCCCTTTCTTAAACAAAACCGAAACCTACCAGGATCGACAGTTTGTGGTTGGCTCTTGCTCAGGGAATTCCAACCAATCATGGAGGATTCTGCTCCCCCTAATGCTGTGATAAGCTGAACCCACTCGGATTCATTTGGTAACTGATCATGTTGATTAGCTGAGAGCACTAGGTGGTATGTTTTCTTTTGTTTCAAATCAACGTGAGGATGATCTAACAGGAGGAGGTACCAAGAGAATGACTACATGCTGGAATTACCTTGACAGCCACCACATCATTATCATAGGTCAGTGCTTTGTGAACCTGGGCCAGACTGGCTGCTGCTATGGGCTTCTCCTCAAATTCCTTAAACATTTCACTCGGCTCACAACCAAAGTCTTCTCTGAACAGCTGTCGTATCTGCAGAACACAAAAAGGGAAATGGACAGGTAATTACAAGTATTCCTATACTAAAACTTTTAACTTTTATCTGGTATGGTACTGTACATATGGTCACAAGTCATCTCATGAACAAAGTGAGTGTAATCGGAGATATGGCTCTACTTCAATATGAAAGGTGATGAAAAGAAATCATGTCTGTTTGAAATAAACACTGGCAAACACACAGAAACACACAATTGCTTGACCTATCAAATGATAAATTATGACGGATCTCTTCCTTGAGTTATCCTTGAGACACAGGCTCGTATGCAGGGGGCGGGGGGGGGGGGTTCGGTTGATCCCCCCGCCTCCACCCACTGCCCTTGCATCGGACAGAGTTCCATCTCAACAGTCCAAGAATAAAAAAGATCTCATGCGAGGCTGGTGTGCAGGCCGCCGCGATCGAAACATGCAAAGCGACCGAACCCCCGGAAAGTGAAAAACTTACACACTCTGCCGGCTGGGGAGACTACCGGTATTAACAGTATGGCAACATCAGTTGTCTCCTGTAAATTTACTCTTCACATAGAATAGTCCGAAAAAGTTTCTTGGTTGATTTGTTAGTTTTTTGTTATTTTTTGCAATTTTAGAACGGTTGAAAACTGAAATAATTGGGGAATGTTTCCGCTCTTTTGAACCTCTCAAATACTCTAGATTGCGTTAAATGGAATCTTAGGATCTCAAATTTTTACCGGGGGGGAGCCGGACCCCCCTAGCAGGGTGCGCTAGCTGCTTTTAGCGCGCATTGCTGGGATAGTCTTTGTAGTTCCACCTGACTGGGAAATGACCCACCCTCGAACAAATCCTGCGTGCGGGCCCCAGACAGACACGAAAATTTCATTTCTCTTACCTCATCAGGTCCTCTAGAAAGAGCTTTGTCTTGAAGTACAATTAGGGTTTCAATATACTCTCTCGGCAAAATGTGATTCATGGCATTCAAACCTTGACCCAATTTGATATACAGTCCACCATTGGCTAAACAACCTTCCAGGATCCTCTGTGCTGCCCTCTTGTGGCAAGGTTTTATAACTCTGTTATACTCCTCAGAATCCTCTTCCACTTTCCATAATGTCCATTTATAATCAAGGGAGACCATTAGACCTATTTTCAAGGACCTGGTCAGAATGGAAAAACAACGGTTGAACCCAGTCATATATGGTATAGCATTAATATATTAACTAGAAAATACATGTAGGCTACTCAAGTTGCACGAGTATAAAGTATGTTTTCAACTGAGAATAGGGCATACAAGTACTGTAGTATTGGAAGCTGTTTCGATTTTAAAACTATATTGTAAGTATCTGTAGGTTCAAATATTTTTGATGAGTAGAAGTATTAGTGGGTAAATCTGAAGACTAAACTTTCACAAACCACTCCATTTAAATTCACATTATTCAGCCATGGATCAAGCTGCATGATTAATGAGTATACAATATCAAGCTGCATGATTAATGAGTATACAATATCAAGCTGCATGATTAATGAGTATACAATATCAAGCTGCATGATTAATGAGTATACAATATCAAGCTGCATGATTAATGAGTATACAATATCAAGCTGCATCGTTAATGAGTATACAATATCAAGCTGCATCATTAATGAGTATACATATCAAGCTGCATCATTAATGAGTATACAATATCAAGCTGCATCATTAATGAGTATACAATATCAAGCTGCATCGTTAATGAGTATACATGTACAATATCAAGCTGCATCATTAATGCGTATACAATATCAAGCTGCATGATTAATCAGTACAATGTAGATGCAGGTTACAGTAGACCCGTTTCAATTATCATAATACAAACCATGTACCTTAGAAATCTACCCAAGCCACCAATGGTAACTCTAGCACGTCGCCTTTCCCGAGAATTCAAAGATGCGTAGTAGCCTGTAGCAAGAGTGGAGACTGCAGCCACAGTGTACAATAACCATCGGACTCGGGAACGTCTTGGTTTTGTGGCCTGGATGGATACACTACGACTAAGGAATTGGTGTATAGCACTCTGTCTGGACACCTGGGCCACTAGACATCCACACATGGGACAGCTAGAATAGAGAGCTCTAGGATAACCCAGACTTTGTGTGGCCTTCCCACGGCTCAACATAGCCAATTTAAACATGGTGCTAGTTTTCTCTTGTTCAGCCCATTTTACAGCTGTTACACATTTTCACATCCATGTAGCTGTTTCTCTATTCTTCTCCTGAATCTAAAAAGAAACAATTAGAGTTAGTACATCAGTATATTCAGTCTTGGAAAAGTGAAGAGAGATGGGTGAAATGCCAAAGTTGGTAAAATGTAAATAAAATCAAGGTCATCAAACTCATTTAACCAATGAATAAACAAGGGCGTCACTACGGGAGTCATTGGGTGCGAACAACCCCCTCTCAGCGCCAAACAGTGGAACAGCATACATGTACTCTGACATGTCTGAGGCTCAAATCCTGGCACGAACAACCCCCTCTCAGCGCCAAACAGTGGAACAGCATATATATACTCTGAGGCTCAAATCCTGGCAAGGAATATAGATCTGGAAGATGCCGTCTCCAGCTGTGAACTGTGTGGTGTTGCTTTGGTCTAGACATCCATGCTCGACTACACACAATCCAAATCTGATCAAATATAAACAATTCAAACTTGAAGCATTTTCACTGGGCGGCACAACCTGATTGATGGCCTTGTTCATTTCAAAGTGACAATTCTGTGTTGGCGACATGCACACGCCTATACCACTTTTCTGTTGACATCACTCCCACTGTCAACGGTGGCGGAAGCTCCCAAAAACTTGAGGGGGGGGCTCGACTATCATAGCACTTTAGGTGAGGGTCCAGGGGCCGCTCCGCAATCCTAGATGGCTGTAGACGCATTCTGGCTGATTTCCGGCATATATAACGACATATCATCACTATATAATCAACTGCATTTTGAGATTGTTTTTGTGATGTTTCTCGTCATTTAAAAGAAAAATTGAGTTGATAACTTTTGAATGTACAAAAAGTATTTTTCCTTTCCCAAAATTTGAACTACATGTATACGCAGTGATCTCGAAGAAATTAACATTTCAGCAGAGGGTTGGAGAGCGCTGACACGTTTGGAGAGAAAAGTATGAACACAAAAAAGAAATAATATGAACACATTTTTGATTTCTAAATTTGAACAGCTAATCGTCCAATAAAGCTAATGCAATGTCTATGTACATTAACATCTAAAACTGTTATTGGTCATTGCGAACCGAACAGAAGAATGAGCAAGTCAGATCACTTTAAACCAAACAGCAATGTGCCCCACCAGTGCAAAGTCATCGCTCCATGAAAACCTAGCCTACAGGGCGGCGCAAAGCGCCGTGGGGGAAAAAAAGGCCTGTACAGTGTATCACCTAGTTCTAAACCACTAAACAGTCGGCACCTGTTTATACCCTAAATCTAACTACTGGGGTTGAAATTAATATACACTTTAATATCTGCTGAATAATATGGCAATAAAAGTTTTTCTAGAGATGATTTGTAAATAAAGCGATAAATGGTCGTTTTATTCGTGACGTTCATTACCCAGTTCAGGGTCAAACTTCCAGTTTCGAATCGGATCGTTTTCCTAAGGTCTAAATATGTCCCAATAGCAATTTACCTGCCTAAACTCACTGGGAAGAGGACTACGGTATCCATATATAAATCCATGCAAAGATAACACAACCTTAACATCTTCAACATATCAAATTTAAATCCCGAAGATTGGAGCATAGGATCGCGCTTTTACTTTTCCAAATCACCAAGGGACGTAACTCTGTTCGAATTCTGCATCCTTTAACATGGCGCCAAAATGTGATTCGGAACTAGGTACAGGACACGGACTTACTTCCCGTAGAATAAAAAGAATTCTAATAATGGGATCGACTTGTATTTTACGTGGTAGGTTATTTAATAATTTTACGCTATTTTGATACAGAATTTAAACGTCAATCATCACCTCCTAGTTTTCATGGATTAGGCCGACAAACATATATCACATACAGAAATAGAGAGCGAATCGCCGTCCGCTCGACATTGGCCGACATACCAGTTCAGTTTTCTCTCTTCAAACGAAGGTCTAGCTGATGCTGAACTTGTTTACAGGAAGACAATTAATTATATTTTTCAGCCATGCAAGTTTGGTATTTTTAACGCCATATATCACAAACAAATGCAGCCGTGAATCTGGACTGATCCGGATCTGGGAAAGATTCGGAACTAGGAAATTGTCTGTATATCTCTGTTTGTCTGTTTTTGTTGAAACTGAAGTGTCAAAGGCTGAAGATAATCTATTCCGTCAAAGAGACCAATTGACTTCAGCGTGCTGACCGCTTATGGACGTTGCCATCGGCTCAGCAGCTTATGCAGGAGTCAAACGAAATCCCCACCCCCCAACCTCGGGCAAGGGTCCGGCTTAGTGGGGGATTACCTGGGGATTCACAACATGTTTGCGCCCCAGGGAGTGGGGCTTTCACACGTTTTCAGTCCTGTTTATCTTGGGATTCAGTTAAGACTTCTTATACCTAGGGATGGGACATAAATTGTATTTGGTTGAGGTTTAGGTGGGGATTCACTTCAATGTTTTGCCCCACGGGGTAGGGCATTGAAGCATTTTAACAACTCTCATTTGCCCACTAAACCCCGAGGTTGGGGGGGGTGGGGGGTTTCGCTTGACTGCATTAGTGCAGGTTGGGAAACATGATGAAATGAATATGGGGTTATAAAAGTCCTAGTTTCCGATGTCATTGTTGTTTTTGTGTCCCCAGTGTAACGGTGGAATATAGCTCTCTACTTACAGAAGCAGGTACGACACGGCCCATATCAGAATATTGTAATGATGGAGTAACAGAAGAACTGGCAGGGGCATGAGATGTCGAACTGATCTGGTTCACCGTAGTTGTTGTTGTTCCTCTAACGAAAGTACTCCCTGCTTAATTATCCCGGGCAAAATGCGTAAGGGGCTAATGAGCAAAATCAGGTGACGATGACTTAATTACCAGCCAAAGTTATCTGCACTTACGTTGAATATCCAAAAGTGTTGACCTACATGATATTGTCTTTGTTTATTTGTTTATTTAGAAGGAGGTCCCACGGGAACAAGTCCCATTTACAGGTTCCTGTGTAACATGATTATATACAAAGCCAAGTGAACGGAAACAAGTAATAAAAAAGTTGAAATAATATAACACTAAATAGTAATAATAAAATAAAAATGATGCAAATCAAGTGACAGGAAACAAATATTAAGAAAGTTGAGATAATATAACACTAAGTAGTAATAATAAAATGGAAATGATGAAAATTTAAATTTAAATGCAATTTGGAATTAAGACAAAGCACACAAAAAAGAAAAACAGGATTAAACAAGAAATATTGCTAAGAATGAGTTTGAGATTGTAAACTATAAATTATATGCACTGTAGGAAAAAAAGAAATCATGAAATGGAAGTAAAACATGCCCTTTTCAGGTTTGATTTAAAACAAATTGTGTTGCTAAAAATGTCAATGTCGACGGTGGAAATATGTACGTTACTGTTGCTATTTTGTTCCTAGGATCCTTGGTCCAATAATGGCATCTAAATATTCATTCGTTTATGTTAAAAAGGTAAAAAAAAAAAAAATCAACAATTTGATTGTTAAGAGGAAATAGGACTGGCATAATAGATAGATAGATAGATAGATATTTATTCACCAATAATTATACACTAACAATACAAAGACATGATTTCAGAAAACTTTGGCGGGAATAAAACCCCTGGGGGCTTGTTCTATCCCGTAACACTTACAAAAAACGATGGTACAGATACGGTAGGTGAAAGTTTTTAACACATACAAATACAGAATAGAACAGGGCAAGTTAATGCATAGCACGTGATACTATAAGGGGATACTTAAGGATAGCTATCCCCTTAGAGGGTCAAAATTTGTCATTTTTTATTTATTTCTTCATTCAAATATTCACTATTTCCTCTAACATTTGGTGAAAAAATGAAACAAAAATTATAAATAGAAGTGCTTCAATATTAGGATTAAAAATTTAGTTTCCGAGGCCCTGGAACAATTAAACAGATTGCCTTAGCTTGGGGTTGGCTACTATTATTTTTGTCTGTTAAATTTCCCTTTCCAAAACTCATTTCCGCAGTATTATGGTGAGCTAATTATCTATTAGTCCTACTTATTTACATTAATGTACCCCCTTCCGATCAAAACCATGCAAACATCCTTATTTTTGTTTCTAATTATGACAGTGACACTTCACTCAGACACCCGCCGTGAAGTAATCTACACAGGTGTGAACAAGTTTTAGCAGGTTTTTTAAGTTTAAATTGGACTTTAAACCGACTTGATGAAAAACACTTAGTGTAATAGTTATCCAGAATAAACGGGAATTCGAGTAGGCCCCCTTAGACAGATTAAAAATGTATTTGACAATAGAATTCAAGCAAAAAATAGGGATTAATTCATCAGATGTATAGCTTTTTCTACAAAATCCGAAATTCAAACGTTTATTTCTCGAAAAGTATTTATGCTACGCTTTGAAATTTGGCATGCTTGTTACTTATAAGGTGATCTAGAAAACTTTATCTCACTTTTTGAAGTTCGGCTTCGTTTTTTAATTATCCAACTTTTAAGACAAACGACCGTAAAAAAGTACATTTTTTTCAATTTATTTTAGTAAAATAGTTATAAAAACAAAACCAGGCAAACATGAGATAAACTTTACTAGTTCGAATTGTCTCCTACCAAGGTATACCATCAAAGTTGAAACAAGACCAACAGTTTTCATGAAATTTCAATTGAAAAATGGACGCTATTGTTTTCATTTTAATTTTTTAAAATTGGAATATTTTCATCATCCGAACGCATGGCACGATCATACGTAGAAACTTCTGCTCGTAGCCATGCGGTAACGGGTGCTATCTGAGTGTAATAGGGCATTTCCCAAATGGTCACATCCGACTGGTCCCGTTACATCCGACATCGGTGCAATCACATTCATACAACGAAGACACACCTCCAGAAAGCGATCGATTGAAATGATCCCATGGTGGGCCTCGAAGTGCCCCCATCACAAAATAAAAAGCATATCATTTCCCTGTGGTCTGCCGCCGATTTTATTTTGTTTTCAAATATGTTAGGTCGTTTGTAATATCATTTTTCTTAAGATAAACAAAGAAGCATGCTCCACTAGAGTGAGAAATAAAATAGCTAATTCGCACAACTTCGTTTTGGTCTCGCGTAGACTCCCCCAGTCTTGCGCCTCGTGAAACTGACACATCTACATGTCTGAGAAATATTTGAATACAGATAATTTCATTGGCTCGTTTAAATGGGGCCGACATTTGACCTCATGCTTTGGGAACAACTTTCGAACTGGATTATCTCCCTCTAGATAGATGGCGCCGTGTGAAATACATGCCGAATCACAGCGGTAATCTAAGGGTAGTGTTAAGTGAAACGTGAAATGCCCTTAGCAAGCTAAGATGGAATATTTTCTACACAGTAGCAGCGTCAGTTATACAAATCATATAGTTGGAATCCCTACGATGTATGCTTTCATAAAATATATAGTTTATTATGGTTATCTTGTATTGATACAGACGACAAATTGTCATGGGGGTGCAAAAACTGCCTCTAAGGGGATAGCTATCCTTAATAGACTGGACGAGTCTCTATTTCACAAGTACTAGTTAGCAGTAATACCTAAATGACGTTCAATAAATTGAAGAAAGAAAATAAAAATTGGGTAAATTTGGTTTCTTTCAAGCAATCTAGCCCCAGAATTGGTTTCAAGCATTTCTTTATGTTTGTATTGTTTTGTACGGTTTCTCACATACCCCAGTTGGGGTCCTTGCAGAATAAACTTTTATTTAAGATTTTTTTCTTCTTTTTTCAGTTAAAGATGTAATCAGCCTCAAATCTGGGCTGAAATCGATGTCTCTCAAACTCAGCAAAAGTGACATATGTTACAACAGATTTGACCACAAAAAACTAAACTTGTTTCTACCATTCACGTGAAAATAGAAGAAATTGATCTTTAAAAATAAACGGCCGTTTATTTTTTCCACGGCCGCGTCAACAAGCGCATACACGTGTGGTGCATTCTACCAAAGTATGCTATGCGACATTACCGAACCGTAGCCACGAGCCATGACGTTATCCCCTGGCTGCAGCTGTCCAGCATTCAAATTTGTGAGCGTCGCCATGTCACTCATATGTCACACAGTGACGTCATTTTCCTCTCCGCGTACAACACACTCATTATGGCGAAACAGAAAACCCGTCGAAGCGGGCAGAGTTTCAAATGTCTCTGACAAGATATTCTCGCATTCATTGTATATGACGATACCACTATCATCAAATATAATACAATTATGATACTTTGGTAATCTTCCCTGCGGGTCGTACTAAAAACTGCGCGGAACTGCGCGGAGCTTAATTTCAACTGCGCGTGGATTATTTGATGGATTTTTCTTTATTTGCTGACGAGCAGAATATTGATATTAATAAAACAGACAACAAAATCCGCAAAATGTAGACTATATCGCTTGAAACGAGAGAGAACGAAATTCAAATGCGCGGAAATTATGTTTCACTGCCCGGAGATTCGCTTCGCTGGAATGGAATCGTTAATATTAGAGCACATTATCCTACCTTATTCGTACTCCACTCAGATTATTAATATCAATATTCTGCTCGTCAGTAAATAAAGAAAAATCCATCAAATAATCCACGCACAGTTGAAATTAAGCTCCGCGCAGTTCCGCGCAGTTCTGCGCAGTTCCGCGTGGTTTTTAGTACGACCGTTCCCTGCTGAAAAAACGCATAGGGGAGAGTTTACAAAATCCATCCATTTTGAGGCTGATTACATCTTTAAGCCCTGGATGGACCACTGAGCATTTATTAAACAGTTAACCACGAATTAACTTGAACTTGAACTACCCTGAAATATACATTATGAAACAGGGACTGGATTCAGCCTACAGCATACCCAGAAAACAGTGGATCCATAAATCTCATAGATAAATTTCACTTAGATTTAAACAAGAAGGACTACAAATATTCTATATTGAAGCATTTATTATGCCATCAGTTCAGCTAATTTCCTCCAATGCATTGGCGAGGTTGGACCGTCACTGCAGCCCACACAATTTGGAAAACTCACCTCGGCAAAAATAATGTCATATTAAAATAATTTCTATTTAACACCATGTTAAACATTGCTGAGGTGAACTGCTTTATGCCACGGTATTTACCTCGGCAATGGTGAATTGTGTGGGCTGCACTGGGCATAACAGAGCACCAAAACACTTCACGTCACTGATCCCCAATTGTTGACTTTTCTTTATGTAGAACATACTGCACAGTCCCCTGCTGACCGATTCTACATGTAGGACATTTATAATAACAGCATCCGAGTTGACATACGCTGCTGATGTTCTAGCTGCTGATGTTCTAGCTAAGCTACGTTGAACTTAGTTACTGTTGTCCATGAACGTTGAAAAGTCATGGATATGCTGAGTTAAGTGGAGTTGTACTTCCCACCTGAGTCTCTGCTGGCACTGGTCCGGCCGGCCCAGATAAGTCCGAGCTTCCTTTGACCCTGAATTCAGCCAGATGGTGGATAATTTCTGACAGATTGTCTGGACAATTAATCTGTCAGAAATTATCCATCGACAATCTGTCAGAAATTAGATACAGTCGATCGAATACGATCGAGGAGGCATCCCTTTTGCATGTTTAGTAAAGGAAACATTCATTATTTGTGAAGAGAGTAAAAACGTAAAGCTTAGGAAAAACATTGTTAACATGGCCCCCAAGTGGTGTCACCTATAGGCGAATCGGCACAAAAATAACCCCAAAAGATACCTTGAGGGAACGTACCCACAAAACAAATTTGAAAGAATCCGTTCAGGTGCAACAGTTACTGTTCAGAAATGCAGTTTTACCTCGGCCCACAGGTGGCGCCACATATAGGCAGATAGGTATAAAAAAAAATAATCCCAACCAAGATCTTGAGGCAAGATCTCTTGACATTGGAAATGGAAAATGTTAACTTGGCCTACAGGTGGCACCACCTATGAACAGATTGACATGAAAAATAATCCCAAGCGAAACCTTCAGGCAAGGTACCCATATACCAAACTTGAAAAGAATCCATTCAAGTTTTAACAAGAGCCCAAGGGGCTTCAATATACGCCCGTATATCTGGAATTACATGTACATTGGTCCAAATTTCAAGGTTGTTTAATAGCCTTGATTCCAATTGGTAGCTAGCAATCCAGAGAAAGATCTACCGGGTACAATTTTGTGCTTATGAGATGGTAACATATATCACATCTTATATCGAATGATAAACTAAAATGAGCTCAACTCTTGGTACGGTAATTTCCCTATTAATTCGCGATGTAGTGATGAAACTCACCACTCCAAAAATTGGCTACTTTCGAATTATTTGTTGAGCCAATTCTAGAAAAACGCGAGTGTTCGAATTAAATGTCGCGCCGACTTTCACGGAGAATCCAAAATGGCGGACCGCTTCGCCGTGGTCGTACCGTGTATTAACTTTGAGATCTCATCATAGTTTCCATAAAATGCAGTGTATGATGTCAGAAAATCTCCTCTATCCTGATAAAGGCGTCTAATTTTATTCGAGGAAGTCAAGCATATTTATCGAGTGACAAGTTCAGCACCATCATGCAGATTTTTGAGCTGACGTCCGTAAAGCTGAACTTGATTCAGTTTTGGGGGACTGTGACCTCAAAATGTATGGCTCCTCTTTGCCATGTGAGTAAGGTATACTGGTACTCAAAGTTTGGTACCAATCCATACCTTGAAACTAGAGATATCGCATGGACAACAAATGTTGATCGATGAATGGACAGAACGCAACATTGCATTACACGACCTCGTCTTCGACAGGCATATGAAATGTGACTTTTGATGATTTCTTGATTTTGGGGTAACAGTGACCTTGACCTTTGACCGACATTTTGGTATGTAACACATCATGTCCCTCTAATGTATCTACTGGCAGAAAAAAGTTATTTTTAATGATTTCCTGATTTTGGGGTCACAGTGACCGTGACCTAAATTTTGGTGCACGACATCGTCATCCCTCAATGTATCAATGGACACAAAAAAAATCATGATTTTTATGAATTTCATGATTTAGGGGGTCACAGTGACCTTGACGTTCGGCCTTGACCTACATTTTGGTACGTGACACATTATGCCCCCCTAATGAATCTACTGACACAAAAAGTAATTTTCAAAGATTTCTTGATTCTGGCGTCACAGTGACCTTGATTATTGACCTTGACCTAAATTTTGGTACATGACAAAACGTCTCCCCGTAATTTCTCAATGGACTAAAAAAATCATGATTTTTAACAATTCTACGATTTTGGGGTCACAGTGACCTTGACCTTTGACCTTGACCTACATTTTGGGATGTGACACATCGTGTCCCCCTAATGTATCTACTGACACAAAAATGTTATTTTTAATAATTTCCTGATATTGGGGTCACAGTGACCTTTGACCTTGACCTATATTTTGGTACGGGACACTTCATTTCCCCTTAATATTCCACTCACAAAAAATTAGAAATGTTTAATGATTTCCTGATTTTTCGGTCACACTGACCTTTGACCTACATTTGGTATGCAACACATTGTTCTCCCCCAGGGCATCCACTCACCAAAAATTAGAACAGTAGATAGAAAACTGTCAATGATTAAGGATTTCCTGATTTTAGGCAACAGTGACCTTTGACCGCAGACCTCGACCTCAATTTTGGTACGCGACACATCGTCTCCACCTAGCGTATCCACTCACAAAAAATTGCAACTGTGGATAGAAAACATTCACAGATATAGACCGGACACTAACACTTCAGTGATTTTCTGTTTTTTAGGCCAGTGACCTTTGACCTCGACTTTCATTTTGGTACTCGACACACATCGTCTCCCTGTGGGGTGATCCAAAAATTGGAACTGTAAATAGAAAACTGTTCCAGATATAGGCCGGACACGACGGACGGACGGACACACGGACGGAAACCGCCATCACATAATACGTCCGCCTTTTGGCAGGCGTATAAAAAGTTATTGTCCGGAAACACAATCTTAACTAGAGGTTCCGCTTTGACCCTTGAGTTGCCGCTCCGGCATGAAGCCTATACTGTTTGTTTTTTAAGCAAAAACAGTCTCCCCCAACCTCCCACCTTGCCTTGAGTGAGCACATAATTTAAGGGAAAGTGCTATAAAATGAATGTAGCAATAAGTATCCTAAACAAAGCTGCGCATCTAAAAATATTAATTGCAAAGAGGCGATTTTCATTGTTGCAGTAACCCAGTGAGGAGTCGGGATTTATATAGCAATGAGTGGATTGCCGACATCTACAGCGTCCAACCAGTGTGAAATACATGTAATTGTGAAGCATCAATTATTTCGAAACTGATTACATTATAGGAAAGATGCAAAACATACAAGAGCCACACCTATAGTATACATGCTGTACCTTATAGAAGTTTCATGCATCTGTCTTCAGTAGTTTCCAAGATATGGAGTGAACAAAAATTGGACAGACAGATAAGCACATTTTGCATTGACCCACTCAAGCAATAGCTTACAACAAAACCTAATTAGATCATAAGGCCATTTTAATGAAGCTTCCATCCAAGTTTGGTGAAATTTCATCCAGTAGTTCTCCACATATCTTGTAGACAAGAGTAGTCCTGTACATACATGTAACAAAGCTGGACATCAGAAACAGATGGATGCACGCAAACAAACCAAAACCTAATCAGACGAGAAGGCCATCACGATAAAGCTGCCATCCAAGTTCGGGGAAATTCCATCCAGTAGTTCTTCAGATATTTTACAGATACGGCCTGTTTATACATGTACAAGTAGACAGACGGATGAACACCAAACACGCGCGCACACCAAAACATATTAAGATGCGGAGGCCATGCATTCCAATAAAGATTCCATCCAAGTCTGGTGAAGTTCAACAGAGGCCATCACGATGAAGCTTCCATCCAAGTTTGGTGAACTTCCGTCAAGTAGTTCTCCAGATATCTTGCAGACAAGTCCTGTATATACATGTACAAGTAGATGAACGGACGGACGGACACCGGACACGGATTAACGTATGCACACACACCAAAACCTGATCCAATGTGGGGGCTATCCCAATGAAGCTTCCATCCAAGTTTGGTGAAATTCCGTCCAGTAGTTCTCAAGATATCTTGCAGACAAGGCCTGTATATACATGTACAAGTAGATGGACGGACGGATGGACACCAGACACGGATGAATGCACGCACACACACCAAAACCTAATCAAATGAGAGGACTATCTCACTGAAGCTTCCATCCAAGTTTGGTGAAATTCCGTCCAGTAGTTCTCAAGATATCTTGCAGACAAGGCCTGTATATACATGTACAAGTAGATGGACGGACTGACACCGGACACGGATGAATGCACGCACACACACCAAAACCTAATCAAATGAGGGGGCTATCCCACTGAAGCTTCCATCCAAGTTAGGTGAAATTCCGTCCAGTGGTTCTCAAGATATCTTGCAGACAAGGCATGTATATACATGTACAAGTAGATGGACGGACGGACGACACCGGACACGGATGAACGCACTCACACACCCCAAAATCTAATCAAATGAGGGGGCTATCCCACTGAAGCTTCCATCCAAGTTTCGTGAAATTCTATTCAGTAGTTCTCAAGATATCTTGCAGACAAGGCAAGGGGACGGACAGACATCCATCCATCCAGACATCCATCCATCCATCCAGACAGACAGCACAAACACTAGATGTCTCCCCCCAACATAGTTGGGGGAGACATAATAAATTAATATCCTATCAATGTTCCCCAATCGTACATGTCGCTATATAGGATCTTAAGTATTTCAATTGAATTTGGTGTTCTGAGCGCCCATACCATGGATATTTAAAGATGTAATCAGCCTCAAATCTGGGCTGAAATCGATTTCTCTCAAACTCAATGTTACAACAGGTACAAAATGAATGTTCGGGAAGTTAGCTGCCAGTTCACGGTTCACTATTCGGTTGTAAAGCTAGATGCCAGTTCACGATTCAAAGTATTATAATGGCCGTAGATAAGCTTGCAAGTGGTTTAGTCACCAAACCTGGTACACATGAAATGAATGCTGGCCATAAATGTCTACTGTACGGACAAACAGGAGAGGTACCCGTCTACTGTATGGATATACAGGGGAGGTAACCTGTCTACTGTATGGACATACAGGGGAGGTAACCAGTCTACTGTATGGACATACAGGGGAGGTAACCTGTCTACTGTATGGACATACAGGACCAGTCTACTGTATGGACGAACAGGGGAGGTAACCTGTCCACTGTATGGACATACAGGGGAGGCATCCCACTCAAGTTGAATGAAGTCCAGTATCAAGTTGGGTAATAAATCGCTGAAGTGGTGGGCAAAATAATGTTTGGGTGAGATTACATTCAATTACTTCAGTGAAACGCACTTAATTTGTGTGAAATAATTCACTGAAATACTTGAGCGGGATCAATTTCCACTCTTCTTAATATCATTAATACAATTGATCTTATGGAGTGTCATATTAAATCCAATAGGATTATTATATTTCTATCCTATTAAATCCAATGGGATTTTTTAGAATCTTATAGGATTTTTTTTAGAATCTTATAAGACTTTTCAGAATCTTATAGGATTTTTTTAATCTTATAGGATTTCTTAGAATCTTATAAGATTTTCTCAGAATCTTATAGGATTTTTCAGAATCTTATAGGATTTTTCAGAATCTTATAGGATTTTTTAGAATCTTATAAGATTTCGAATAATCTTATAGGATTTTTCAGAATCTTATAGGATCCTATAAGAATTTTTTGTAAGGGGTATGGACAAACAGGAGAGGTACCCGTCTACTGTATGGATATACAGGGGAGGTAACCTGTCTACTGTATGGACATACAGGGAAGGTAACCAGTCTACTGTATGGACATACAGGGGAGGTAACCTGTCTACTGTATGGACATACAGGACCAGTCTACTGTATGGATGAACAGGGGAGGTAACCTGTCCACTGTATGGACATACAGGGGAGGCAACCATGTTAGATAAAAATGTAACAATACAACAAGGCAGAAAAGCAACCAAATACAGTAATATAATTTATTGGTTTCCAATAAACCTTTACAAACAATCTATAACAGAGTATATTACTAGTGATAACTATATGACATTGCACTAAACAAGAAATAGAGACTTCCTTAGTGATAATAACGGATATGGCAACCCGTTGAGCAGGTGTAAGACTAGCGGTAACCATAGAAACAGTAATACTGTATTCTGATTGGTTCAAACAAAGGGGAAAGGAGGAATTCTATAAAAGCCATATTATCACCTTGATGATTCACCTTCTCTCTAAGCTTACAGATGAATTTTTGGGGCTATTAATTAAAGAAAACTTAAATTAATTCAACAAAGCGAGATGTTGGCCTAAACAAATGCTGAGAGTACTTAGAATATACAATTTCAAATTTAAGAGAGAAATTTAATTAAATGTTACATATGACCAAGATAAAATCCGAAGATAAATTCAATGACCAAAATATCTGGAAGTGAAGTACAGTACCAGATGAAGAATCAAAAATAAATTTAACAAAACATTGCCCAGGTCACCTTTTTCCCTCAAAGAAATCAGCAGCTCAAGTATTTCAATTTAGCATGCACATGTAGGCCTAATCAGTATTTCTGAGAATTGAGAGAAACTAAATACCCTACCCAGGCTAGGAAATACTTCACCTGAAAAGACTCACAGAATTTTGCCTTCCTGTGTCACAGTTTCACCCCATTTAATGATACATATAAAGTATCATGAAGAACTGAATCTTTGCAAATATGGAGAGGAATAAGAGATGAAAGAGAAGCCCTTACAGAATTGTATGGAGAGGAATAAGAGATGAAAGAGAACCCCTTACAGAATTGGTGAGTCCATGAGCTCATTGTGCTTCACAGAAGAATCATGTAAACATCATACAGCAGAGAGATACCTTATGATTACCCAAATAGAACAGGACAGTATGCCCTTGTAGGGGCTGTCTCACCCCGAATAACAAGCACTACAAGGTATTTAAAACACAACAACAATATATAAACAAAATTTCTTCAGAGACAACCTACATAATAGCATTTAACCTGAAACAGTTCCTCAGAAAGTTTGTTCAATCTATAAATATAGTAAGAGGCACTGTATGGCACTGGACAACTAAAGTGATCTGACCAAATTGACTTGGGCAATCACTTACAGGTATGACCATATAAAACATGTATACAAACTGTGACCTATATACATCTATTTACAGGTAATTGAGTGTACATAATGACAGTAAAACATATCACCTCACCTGTACATATATATCCCACAATGATCGGTGGGATGATTTATCCGAAACTTACATAACGTATAGTATATGGAACAAAGTGGAGGATAGACCAATATTAATCTACCCTTCATGCTTCCTAAAAAGTCATATACATGTACATGGGACATTCTGAGTGAAAAGTTTGAAAACTACAAAGAAATATGAAAGATGTTGACATCACATTGATGGGAACAGATTGAAGCATTGAACTTGGAAACAGTTTACGCTAATCTAGATCAATTTAGTAAAGCAATATAAGCACTCCGAGGATTGACAAGCAATTCATTTTGACTCAATATTTTGGTTTATTGTTCAAACCATCATCAGGAGTTTGAACTCTTGATGGTTTGAACAATAAACCAAAATATTGAGTCAAAATGAATTGCTTTTCATTCTTCGGAGTGCTTATATTGCTTTACTATGCAAAGCTAGTCAGTGGGAATTCTAATATCTAGATCAATTTAACAGCAGTAATTTGATGGTTTAATTTCATAACTCAAGAGGAAACTTTGAATAGAGGAAACTTTGAACAACAATTATTCAATGTCCCCACTGTAAATAGTAGAGATCTTGTGTCTGATTGAACACTTTCTGTACATGAATATTGAGACTTATAAATACATGCTGGTATCCATGGAAACAATGGTAAAAAATATATAATACAAACAATCTCACAACTGCTTTCTAACAATTCCTTTACTATCCATTCTCGCTAGCCATTAAATGTCTCTGTGGGGATTCAAGTCTTTAATTCCTTAACGACAATGTGCTGTCCTTAATGCCAGTGTACTGTGGGAGAACTATTTAAAGGATAATAGTTTCTTTAAAATTACTCTGAAAGCTTGGTAATTAACTATTTTATACATGGAGATATCAACTCTATCATCTTATAAGATACTGATGTGCATCACAGCTGCAGACAGACCACAGTTCTACTGGTAGCTTCGAACATAATTTTAGCATCCAAAAGTTTTCATTTGGATGATAATGTGAAAAGCTGATCAATTGGCAGCAGGCTGTTAGTCGGACATTTATAACTGACAGTGTCCAAAATTGCTCTTGTTCTCCAGTTATTGAAACTTGAGTGTATATGTTATGATAAATCTGCATTTAACAGGATCAAAAGACTTCTGATCTCAGATAAAGTTACATTCCGCAATGCAGAGAATGAGTTTACATCTAGACATAATTTCCAACTGATGATGCTGGCCATAACCAGTCAACTATTTGAACATACAGGGGAGGTACCAGTCTACTGTATGGACATACAGGGGAGGTAACCAGTTTACTGTATGGACATACAGGGGAGGTAACCAGTCTACTGTATGGACATACAGGGGAGGTAACCAGTCTACTGTATGGACATACAGGGGAGGTAACCAGTCTACTCTCTAGTTTACAATCACATCCACTGACTAGTTTATAAATGCAAAACAAAGAGAAATTCCATTAATTCATAAATACTACATACATGGCACTGATTTTTCTGATGTTTAACTAAAACAATCTTTATGGTGAAGCACAATATAGATCACACAATATAGATCATACATGTAGTTTACTATCTGGTACATTGTGTTCATACACGTAGATCCTACAAGTAGTTTACTATCTGGTATATTGTATGTTCATACACGTAGATCATACATGTAGTTTACTATCTGGTACATTGTATGTTCATACATGTAGATCATACATGTAGTTTACTATCTGGTACATTGTATGTTCATACACGTAGATCATACATGTAGTTTACTATCTGGTACATTGTATGTTCATACACGTAGATCCTACAAGTAGTTTACTATCTGGTACATTGTATGTTCATACACGTAGATCATACATGTAGTTTACTATCTGGTACATTGTATGTTCATACATGTAGATCATACATGTAGTTTACTATCTCGTGCATTGTATGTTCATACACGTAGATCATACATGTAGTTTACTATCTGGTACATTGTATGTTCATACACGTAGATCATACATGTAGTTTACTATCTGGTACATTGTATGTTCATACATGTAGATCATACATGTAGTTTACTATCTGGTACATTGTATGTTCATACATGTAGATCATACATGTAGTTTACTATCTGGTACATTGTATGTTCATACATGTAATCATACATGTAGTTTACTATCTCGTACATTGTATGTTCATACATGTAGATCATACATGTAGTTTACTATCTCGTACATTGTATGTTCATACACGTAGATCATACATGTAGTTTACTATCTGGTACATTGTATGTTCATACATGTAGATCCTACAAGTAGTTTACTATCTGGTACATTGTATGTAGATCATACATGTACTTTAGGCCTCTGTTAATTAATCTTTAGCTTCTCATGACCTTGGGAGGAAATTATGATGATGCTGAATGCTGTAATTATTAATTATTAATTATTTGGCTGCATTAAGACATTGCAATAAAAAAGAAGTTATGTACGTGGTAAACTTCGAGCACCAATGGAAAGTTTATGTCAACTTTGATATGTCAAAGACAACTATTTCCCTAATTTCTGCAATTAGAAATGCAAAAAGCTTTGTTGTTGACTAAATCATGTGAAATTTAAATGGCACCTGTGACATTATATCATAGAATTTATATCCAAGTAAACACCCTTTTTAAAGAAGGAAAATTTGAGGGGAGTTCACCAGTATCCCAACAAAATTTAGTTATATTTATCAATAGTCTCCCTCCCCTTGTAAAATTGCTGCTTCCAATAAATTAGAATCAACCACCAGAGTCCCGTTGGAATTATCAGTTAACTGAAATGTCTGCATAGAAAAACGTCAGCTTGTGAACAGAAGTCCAAAGAAGCCAACAATATTATTTACCATCGAAACGAACTGAAAAAAACCAGTCCAATTCCGTTTCGTAACAGGTCCAACTTTTGCATGCACCGGACTAACGCGCAGGACTTCACGCGCAACCGGAAGTAACTTGTCGCGGGAAATGTTGACAGAGAACACCAACAACAATGGCCAAAGATCAGCTTGAAATAAATTTTCAATGGATTATTTCGTGGATTGTCCATTCCTTCAGATAGATATAGTCTTCAAAAAGGTATTTACGAAAATTGATCGCATTTTATCGTTTTTGTTGGATGAATTCCTACTTGCGGCTGCCGCATGCGACAGGCAGATTTTTTTGCAACCTGTCGCCGGAAAAATTCACTTGCTGGCGGCAGGTAGGCATGCGTTCTTTCGACCGCTGCCTTTTTCTGCACATTTTTTTTTTGCAGCAAAAAATGCCAAATAATTAAAACAATGCGTAATTATTGTTACGACAAAAAACATGCGGGCGGGTCATGAGAAGCTAAAGATTAATTAACAGAGGCCTTACTATCTGGTACATTGTGTTCATACATGTAGATCATACATGTAGTTTACTATCTGGTACATTGTATGTTCATACATGTAGATCCTACATGTAGTTTACTATCTGGTACATTGTATGTTCATACATGTAGATCATACATGTAGTTTACTATCTAGTACATGTATGTTGAGATTAGACTATTATTTTAGCCATCTTCATATTTCTAGCTAAATACTACAACATTACCTCATTTCCCTTCACCAACTCTTACTGAATGGAGGGGGTAAATTATTCAACATGGAAAGGCACATGCAGCGAGGTTTCCTTTGAACTCTAAATATGGTCTAAAGCAGCACTAAACATTCAAACAGCATGTACAATGTATGTATTGGTTTTCAAACTGGAAATCTAGGTCTCCTTTGAAAGCGAATCAATTCAAATTTTGAAGAGGTCATAAATGGGCACTGCTCCAAATATGGACCACATAATATTTATTGAGCTTTGACCTCACCAAACCATATTCTGAAGACTAAATGTGTCACATTTCATGGTGAAGACCAGTACATAGTGTTCTACATGTAGTCTTGGCATGTGAAGATGTGTTTTAGCAAGCACTCCACATACATGTACTGATCATTTCCACCCAGGTAGGCTAACCTAATCTAGCATGTAGATCACAGTGAGTAATAGAATAACTATTTAAGCTTGGATAGCACCCTGAAAGATTTCTTGCAAACATATTTCATCAACAGTTAATGCATGAACATAGGAAACTGGCACTTATCCATATTACAGTAAACAATCAACTTAATCAAACAGAAATTTGACAAAATGATCCAAAAATCATGCAGATAATATATTATTCATTCGTTCCTCGATCTGTGTGCCAGGTAGTGATTGTATCCTTGAATCTTATGTGAATCAGCCCCATACAATGCAGGATCTGACCAGTGCATGTATTTATGTATACACAATATCATCATAGAGGAGAAGATGAAGCATGTGTCTGAGTGATCAACTTGAAGTATTATTCAAATTACATTGAATATTTTTAAATAATCTGATGATCAGCTAGTTGGCTTGTTGATATAAACATGTTAAACAAAATCAAAGAGAAATTTTTGATGTGCCATAACAGTGCTTCGGATTTGAAAAATCCAGAAGAGCTAAAAATCGCTCTTCTAATTTTGTCAAGAAGAGCGATCACTCCTCTAAAAAAAAACCCCTTCTAAAAACTTTTAGAAGAGATATTTACGAGAATGGGGATGTAACTAGTAATTCCCATTTTATGATTCTTCTTGCAAGAAAAGTATTAGTATTATTTTCAAACTTCTTAACATTATGAAATGCGACATCAATATTATCTGACAATCATGTATGAAATGTTGATAATAAACGTAAGCGAAACCAGTTATCCCTGATGTGTTTCATTGTTATCCCTTTATTTCTTTCTGTGCCTTTCCTCGGATTCTGCGATGTTTGAGAATTTTGTCAATGTTTTGCGCAGTTTGCGCCAAACTTCTGTTACGGTACCATGCCGTTTTCGGCCGTATACGATAGAACACCACCAGTGTTCCGCCTTTTAAATGTTTCTAGTCTAACTATTGGTGGAAGTTTTGTAGCCATTTCGCTTATTCGCGGCCACAATCGATCAAACAAATCCCAAAATCAGACGAGCGCGCCAACAACAATATGTCCATCGACACATCCACACACAGCTGTATCCGCCGCTGTGATTGGTCAGTATTCACACACAGCTGTAGAAATTTAACCAATTATAAGCGAGGACGTTTCGGTCCTCGGTTAAATCCGAACCAAGTTTAACTCCTTTGCCAGAAGAGCTCGCACACTTCCGGATTTTCGTGATCGAAACGTCTTGCGTTTTCATGGAAAGTTATTAGAGGTAAATAAAGATTATTCCATACGATAAATTCAAGAAGCGCGAGAAAAAGAGCCTCTAAATTTTGATTCAGGCGCGCGATTGAGCGCTTTCGCTCTCGCGCTTCTTAAATCCGAAGCACTGCCATAACACTGCTTTTGTTTCTACGACTTTCAAATTCTTACATGATGTAGACTTGAACCAGTATTAGAAATTAGCCATGCTTCAACAAACACAGGTCTCTTTCCTTACATTTAGACACTCAATCTGCCCAACATGTACACATATGTAAGCGTTACAAAAATACTACCCTGCCACAGTACCCGGCAGCACAAACCTGATACCAGAAGAGTGAATACAAATTCTGTTACTGATTTAACAGCCAAGTACACATAAATACACATCTGTTTGAACACACTGTATACATGTACAAACTGTACATATTCATGGAAAAAAGTTTGTACATGTAGGTACCCAAAAAATTGATCAGGTTGAGAAATGTGCAGAAATTAATAAATTTATATATACAATATACACTGTACATGTAAATGTAATTTATTTGTGGCCATCTTTTCTCCATGCATTTTTACTGAATCATTATTGTTCTACATGTACATGTACAATGCTTCAATTCATAAATCTAATATACTATGCAGAGACATGGACCTACCAAACTGTTCAACAAGGGAGCTAACTGCATCTTGTTAGGGCATTTCCTATAAATTATCTCCCTTTGACTAGCAGATTGATGATCAGGTTTAAACCCGTCTCACTTTTCAAGCATTTTTCTTTGAAGCATGGACAGACAAGTGGAAACAAAATTGAAGTGGTACATGTAAGTCAAACTAATTTTTGAAATAATTAAATACTTGCTCTAAAAAAAGATTGACCAATCTTGCTTGATGATGACATGCCCTGATTCAGTGTTTGTGTTGGTCTCCTGCTTTACTCATTGCATCTCGCATACTCGGATTGAGATGGTTAAACTGCAATAGATTGCTAATCGCTATCATGAATTTTATCAGAATATGCCAATCATATGCTCAAGATACCAAATACATGTACTTCAAATCCTCTGTCATTTACCTTAAAGTAGCTTTATATGAAAATTGGGTGCTTATCACACAAGATCTCAGGTAATCCCGGTTAATTAGTACATGTAGTTATTCACTACACTCTAAACAACAAGGTATGTCACACTCGCTCTCACATGGCTTAAATGGCATGAGAACTGTACTAGAGTGGTCATTTACACACCATCTGGGGAAACAATTCTTGCTGTATGAAGCATGAGCAGTTCCCATTTCCTTGACACAGAAACAAGCTGCCATTTAAGTTGCGGGAGTCATTAAGACGATATTATTATTAACTACAAATTACTAATTAACCAGAAGTACCTGTGAACAAGAGGTATTGCCGGACAATATAAAACAGTATTAGGGAGACTTATTTATCACGAAACAGTACACGAGTTGAAGTAGACTTTATCTAAGACAAGCCATGAGGTCGACGTATAGCAAAGACAAATTGACTGATCCAATGGATACATCAGTCAGAGCATCAATCAATGTGGATGACGAGAACTGTACTTGATGATCTCAGCTACACAGACTTATCACTCATAATCTTGAAGATATGGCACAACACAGTTTGAAAGATTTGGAGGCGACACAAAAAAAAAACCAAAAAAAAATTCATTCACGCGAAATACACAAATACCATATTCACATGTTAATCATATATACACATAATGTATGGATGGAGGTACTTCATGAAGTCTCTGTCTCACAATCAAATTTTGTAAAGGAAAACAAGGTCACACAACCACATGAGAATCTCTCTCTGTCTCTCTCTTTCTTTGTCTGTCTGTCTCTGTCTCACTCTCCATTCCAATCTCCCTTGATTGTTTCCAGTAATAGTCCAGTAGTTTTGCACCAGATACTTCACAAAAGATACCTATACTCTGAGAAATGACTCCACTCCTAATCAGTTTTGAGGTACATGTACTCTGCGCAGTGTTTCCTCGAAATGGATAATCAACAATTTGAAGGCATAACGTGAAATTCAACTTAGTCGGTGCCCACAATGAGGAGAAGCTGAACCTGGACAAAGTACAGCATTACTACTGCCACAGGGAACCAATCTGATCACGCTTTCCCTGATACAGAATAAACACAACATCGTGTCCAGAACATGTACTTAATTATCCAAGAGAAGACAACTCTGCCTGAATTTCTGGATCCTTGTGTAGTTCCTCGATTTCCTCAGGTTGCACGTGCCGGTGATCTGAGCGAAGTGACTTTATGGACTTGTTGGACTTATTACTTCGTGTTGATTTTGCAGACTTTGCGCTCTTGCTGCTGTTTGCGCGTGACGACTGGCGTTGTAGGAGGTTCTGACTGATGGTACGATGGAGGTTCTTGTTGGAGGAGGTGGCTGCACTAGTCTCCAACCAGGGGTGTCGAAGGGCTGCATCTGATGTCATTCGTTCACTGGGGTCCAGGACCAACAACTTCTCGATGAAATCCTTGGCAATTAAGGAGACATCCTTCCAGTGCTGAAAATGCAAAAAGATTATTTTTAGAGCCGATTTCAATAATAACTAATACAGACTAACAACCAACAATTACTTGTTATTTCTCTGATTATTTGCCATCATAATAATCTTCCTTTTTGATAGACATAATTCTTGAAATTGAAATTATTAGGAAAACCACAAAATCATTAGGAATATCATGAAAGTCACGAAAATTGTGATAAGCTCAGAACATGTATAAGTTGTCATGAATCACTGCAAAAACCAGTGGAAATCATCATTGAGTCATAAAATTTCTGAAAAATCAACATGAATTATAGCAAATTTCTGCAAAAAAATCATGGAAATTATCATGAATTCAGGTAAATTGTTATGTTAAACTTTAGAAATGTTCATGGAACCCTAAAAACAAACATAATATTTTCAATTTTTAATAAATTGAATTACATTGCACGTACAGGACATAAGCTTATCCAATAACTACATGAATGAACATGTCTTCAATGCAGATTAAAGGTGAACTGCAAAGGTTTCAGAAAACAGCACCTAAAGTATTTATTGTGTTCATTTCTGTGTGAGGAAGATGTGATTGAAGAAATCCTGTTTCAAAAGTGTGTGCTGAGCTGTATCTGGCTATATCAGCCTTTCATCTGAATGTCGTCACATAAATGCAAGCGAGCATTAAATCAGCGGACAATAATTGACTTTTTATATTAACGCTGATGGCAAATTCGGACAGAATTTTGCTTTTCGCAAATAAGATGCAAAACATTTCATCTCATCAATACCGTTGAACGAAAAAAGACTGCACATGTGGAAAATGACTCCATGTCCGTCAAGAAGAGAGATATGCTTTCAGTTTAGTCCTGTTAGTAGAATCTTCATGACTATATCCGGCTTTCACTACACAATCTTTTGTTAGGTTCATTTTCTTTCTGGTATAAACCGAAATGTTCAATGAATAGAAATGCACTTTTGAACAAAAGCAGACCCCGTCTCTTTTTATTAACATAGAGATGGACACAATACTACTGTTGGCTTATCTTTTATATCACAATAGAGAAGGAAATGTCCCTGATTGTATAAACATTTAGAAGTACATATCTATAGATATATTATAGAGATGGTTCTATATATACATACAGAGGTATTGTCCAGGACTATCTGGAGGTTCTGTCCTATGATATTCTATATTTATCGTGTATACCTGAGAATAAATCAAAATCAATAGAGCTAATATTGATGCTAAACACAGGTATTGATCTATGTACATGTTGACAAGAGTGAATACAGAACAAGGTAATAAAGCCATGCAAACAAACAGGTTGAGGTAAACACAAAGCCAGGGCTGTAGTTGGGGTTCAATTGCCTGACTTTGTTTGGCTAAATTTAGAAGGATAGGAGGAAACGTCTTGGCTTTTTGTCAAAATCTTCGCCGATAATAGGCTTATACATACACCAGCGCCACTATATGTAAGACTGCTTGATTCTATATAGAGATGGTTCAAACTACAGGCCAGGCTTTAATTGGCTGACACCATTCATGTCTGGGCACCCAGTTTCTATAATGTAACTGATAAGGGCTATATATAAATCCAATTTGTTTTGGCCAAAAGATATAACATCCCAGGCCCCATTTCCTGCTGGTCATTTAATTAAAGCCTTATAAATAGATCATCTCTTACTAACCATTCCAGATACAATGTACATATCCAACACAGAACTTTGTTAGTAAATCAAACTCAATTCTTCTCAAAAACTAATTGTTCAGAGGTTTCTAGTAAGTAGAAATTATTCCTTTATGAGACAAGACTAAACGAATAATTTGTCAGTGATAACGTAATACACAGTAAGCTTATACCTGTATGTAGAAATGACACTGGTTTATTTTACCAATGCAAAACAATGGGGAATAGGAACTATTATTGGAAACTGGCAATTAACAGATTTGCTGCTTTATTCTGGTGTACTTGACTTTTTACTGATAGTGTACAATATAGATATAGTTTAATATGTAGATGGTCTGTCAGGAAGTCCTCCACACTAAATGTGTGGTATTATCAGCCCACAATGATGATAGTACATAATGGCTGTGGAGTGTGAAGCAGCTCTGTTCTAATCTCTAGTCTGAAGAGTTATGGCCCTAGACACATTGGTCTATCTGGATAGTTTGTCATGGGATGGGAGCAGACAGGCTGAACTAGGTCCTATGAGCAATTAACAGACCTTCCTTCTTGGGTGGAGTCAGTCTACAATACAGGAGCTAGGCTGGCCATCTTAAGCACTGTGGGCAAACCTCAGTCATCACAACTACTACATGTGAATACACACAGAGGCTCAAGGACAATATACATGTAGGCAATGCTGGGACTGTTGAGGACTATATCCCATAGTCCACTCATTCATCACTACAGGAACAGTACTCCTGATTCTCCCAGCCGTAAGAGGAAACAATTTCCTCATAAATAATTTTAAACTTCCGATGAGGCCCAAATAAGGTAGAATACAACATGAGAATTGCTAATAATCCATATGTACATTTAGCTGAGCTAATGTACACTGATCATGGACACTGGCTATATGTTGATGAATAGGGTCAATACTTGTAAACACATCTAGAGTGCACATCTACCTATACCCAAGCATCTACCCAAATAATAATTAGAAATTTTTATAAATATCGAGTGCTGTGAAATTCTTAGTATTGTATATAATACCATTTCATGTGATATGTATGTTTTAATTCAATATGTATATTTTTATGATTTGTTTTAATTGTTACATGTCGGTGAAAAGTAGCTTGTAGCTCATGTTCAAGTGCTGTATCATACAAAACTGACAATAAATAAATTTTGATTGATTGATTGATTGAATCTAATAACGTACAGTCTATATGCACTAGGTAAAAAGACAACGTTAGAGAATTAATGGTGTGTGTAGACTGTCAGACCACTTAAGTCCTGGGTGCATTTTTCTTGACAATTTCCAACTTCCACAAAATTTCAAGTTAATCCTTTAGCAGCAGAGATGTCGATAGCCACGGCAGTTGCACTGGGACAGCAGTCCATTCAACCGCTCTCTTCCATATCTATTCAAAAGGTGCCTTTTTTTCACTTGATACTTATGTGAATATGATATATGTGGATCAAATTACCCTATTATTCCAAGAAAAGACCATTAAGCTCACATTTATTATAATTTTGGAAATTTCAGGTAAAAAATAGTCCAGTTATCATTGACTAAAACTATTTTCTAGGTTAAAGAGATAAGAAAAAGACTGAACGAATGAACCACCGTGAACTGCTGCCTCAATGTACCTATTATGCTGATAAACAGCTTGTATCGCTGACGTCCCTGCTCTCCTTGTTCCCCCCGCTGATTCACATAGCATATTTCGCACCTCTTGGCTGTAAGGGGGCGCTCTGCACAGGCCAACCACCAATGAATATCACTCTTACGGAAGCGTCTGGGTTGGTCCGCTTTGTTTATCAGGGCAACCAACATCTTTTCTCTCAGTGGGTGAGAGGTCTTTCGGCCAGTCATCATTAAATGTTTCCATGAAATGGCGGCGCTAAGCTGCCAAGATTAGTCTCTCGATAACAGTAATAAATTACCCAGCGTATATGACATCTATAATGAGTGATAACTGCGTGGAAAAACGCGAGAAACTTGTTCACAATCAACTGTGAATTAAAGCAATATTAGTTGTCTCCCTTTTCAAACGTTCATATGTCGTTAACGGCAAAACTAACAATAAACGGACGGCAAACCAGCTCTAATTACGTTAATTTCTGAGTTTAGAGTGAACAGATTTTTGGATAACTTCCTCCATTGTTTAGTAAGGTTCGTCAACTGATTGCAAACATTTGTTCACTGATACCTTCAAATAATTAATAAATAAATCCCAGTAAATGTTGTTAATATCCCACTGGCAAGACCACGCTTTATCGCCATGAGTATATAAGGAGATCAAGCTGCCTAGCAAGGTAACGTAAAAACACCGTTCAATTGTTTCAGATTTTGAATTGAATGTTGAGTGTTACAGTGAGCGCAAGAACTAACCCACCTTCCAGACGCGACCTGGTCGCGACCTGGACGCGTCCACTCTGCGCCCGCCTCGCGGCCGCCGTGCGACCACGGCTTCGGACGCGTCCAGCAAAAATCAGCTTTGGACGCGCACGGTCGCGTCTGGTCGCGACCGGGCGAGTCCGGGCGAGTCTGTATATGGTGTTCACATCGATTCTGAACGATACTTCTTCCTGATCGAAATGACTTACTTCATTTGACGAAAAATGCAAAACCACAACAACTGTTTCACCAAATCCCTTCTTTAAAGTTATATTATAAAATTCATGCGGGAGTCCTCCATCCACTAAACTTTTCTAATTTAATCACTTACGTCATTTGTATTATCGTTTTGCATTGTGGTTGTTGTTGTAAATCTTAGGAATGTCACTCGTGAAACAGCATTCTTGGACATTATTTGGTCGTACCGAACTGATACTCAACGGTATCTTCCAAATATATAACTCTGAAATTATTCTTGTAATAAACAATGCAAACAGAAATTCCGGAAACATCTTCCTCGATTTGCTTTGTCGAGAATCATATACCGAAAGATTTTAGCAAAAATAAACTGAGAAGGGTGCAGAAAACGAGGGATGAATGTCGTTACTTGGGTATAACTTCCATATTTACGTTAATAAATATATACCCATGTAGTATATGATGTGGGTAATTATTTTGTTAATGTCATCTTCACGCTCCGCTCACTGACGAGGTGTTCATTGCAAATTAATAATTCTCTCGAATCTGCCGCGAATTAAAAAAGAATAATAATAATTTGTGTATTTACAATGGAACATTTTCCCAATCAATTTTAGCCTTTCACAGGTCATCTATTACACCTATTCGTTAATATAGTCACAATCAGAAGCAAATTACTCTGGAGGCGTTTTGAGAGACAATTCCATGGAAAATGTGGTGTACGGAAAAATGATAGAATTCATGATATCCTCTACGGAGCCGACAGCCAGTAAACCGGTGGAGCTGTCGCTCCGTCAGCCAACAGAGCTGTGGCTCCGCCAGTTTTTTCCATTTAGTCTACGGCATTTTGTCTGTAATCGTATCGTTACTTGGGTACAACTTCCATATTTACGTCAATGAAATACATATTCTTGTTTAGTATATGATGTATTTTGTTAATTTTATTACGCTTCGCTCTCTGACAATGTGTCCATCGCAAATTAACATATCTCTCGAATCTTAGGATGATGGGTGTCCCGTTCTCACTCAGTTTCCATCGTGAAAGTTGTAGGGTTATTTTGTTCTCACTCATTTTCCATCATGGGAGTTATTTGTTTGTATCCATTTTAATTTCACCCAATTACATTATGGGACATGCATGTTCATAAAACCACTTATGATAGGACATGTAGAAAGTCACTCGACATCCTTCCTGGAGCTTCCTTCCTCCGACGGAGAAAACAGGGAGGCATGGTAAATGAAAAAAATATGTGTTTGTTTTCACCAATCAAGTGTTCCATCTGTTTGTCAGGATGCACGTATATTCGTAACTTTGGGAGTTCGTTCCTTTGTGATAAAATTGATTGAACTATAATATGTATGAAGACTATACATTCTTTTTTTGTCCAGTCTGTCTGTTTTTCAGATATGGCGTGCATGAGATGAAGAAACGGCATCTGAAGCCATCGATATTTTGCCCTCATCTCCGGTATTTAACCATCATTTTATTGCATTTTGATCTTTTCGCCATACCAGTATACTTTTAATTGTTCATTATATGCATGTGCATTAAATTTAACTTTTTGTTTTCAATCTTTTCATTGTTTTTCTCCAACTCGGATGCAACCACAATATATGCATTAACTGAGTACATTACAATGTATTTTCTTGTTCAGCCCGACTGTTTTGCAGATCTGTCGTGAATGAGATGAAGGAACCATATCTGAAGTCCGTGATATTTTGCGCCCATCTCCGGTATTTATCCATCAATTTATTGCATTCTGATCTTTTCCCAATACCAATATACTTTTAATTGTTTATTACATACATGTGCTTAAATTGAACTTTTCAACCTTTTCATTCTTTTTCCCCCAACTCGTATGGAACCACAGTATATCCATTATGACTTCTATGTCTCCTGCGAATTTAAAAAAAAAAAAATTGTGTACACTCACTGAAAACATCACTTTTCCCGATCAAGTTTAGCCTTCCATGTGTCACCAATACTTCAAATATTCGTTAATAGTCATAATCAGAAGCAAATTACCAAGGAGGCGTTTTGGCAGACAACTGCAAGAAAATGTGGCGAAGGCAGACTTCACAGTTATATAGAATCCACGATATCGTCTATGGAGCCGACAGCCTGGACGTCAATGGAGCGGCGACTCCGTCATTCAACTAAGCTGTAGCTCCGCCAACCTGTTCCCTTCCTTCGTCTACTGCATTTTGTCCGTAATCATCAATGGTATTAATTAAATGTGATTTAACTGTTGTATTCTCTTCAGCCAAACGTCTCTCAATTGTTTTCTCTTTATTTCTAACAGGTACAATGATGGCAGGGTGGAGTGACCGTGAAATATCTGTTCAAAATTTCGGCCATGGTATTGATGCGTTCTGGACTTCATATATCATCAGATGATCTCTGAATATGTTCTCTTAACTGAGAAGGTCTATAATTCCTTCCATTGAGAATTAGTTACCCTGATACTATCTTCGTGGCTTGGCTGGTATATTTTACAGGGCACTGTACAGCTACGATATACAGCATATATGAATACGGTTCGCAACGTGGGTACAATATATTTAATATTTATATGCAAGCGTCTAGTCCGTCATTCAATATTCAGCTGTGGTAAACCATTGAAGAATTTCCGCGTCCATGATCCAAATTCATATATAGTTGCATTATCATCAAATTAAAGGAATAAATAATAGTACACATAAAACTAGCGGTCAACAGTTCTCAATGATGCCGACAAGACATCATGATGTTCCAAAAATATCAAATCCGTATGGCTGATCAGTATATTCTCAATTCATATGGATTACCTGTTTCAATATCGGCAAATCTCGCAGTTGAGTATAGGGACACTTTGGAACACAGATATTGTTCAAATGTTGAGTATTTCATCATACGGGATTAATTAGCCAAATGTGGGCGCTTTTAGGCAGATGGGCCTGCTTATGCACGAGAACTGCATGGTTTACGTGCGAATTTTTGTTACCTGCGCAAAATCTGAATTTGGAAATATAAATCCTGGCGTTGGTTACTCCGCTTCAACCGAGAAATAAGTTTATGAAATACACAGTATCAGTTTACATTCAGATGTGGCTTTTAATAAAACGTCAAATTTATGTGGAAGACATAAGTTCACAACACGAAAGGAAAAAGGGTTACGAGACATCCGGGATGAAGATCAGAATGTTTTTTGTTAAATTAGTTTTGACCCCAAATCTTCAGATGACTTATAGCTCATATTTTGTTAGAAATATAGCAACTAGTGAAAGAGACCAGTCGTGGTGTTTGTAGACAACAAGGTACGTCGTGTATTATCATGTGAATCGGATCCACAATTTTTCTATAAATACAAATCAATGCAGAAATATACATGCCTTTAACATTGAAGATATATGATGTCGAGATAAGGCATTACGGTTCCAGAGTACGATTTGTTAAACTATAACTCTTTCAGAACTACGAAATAACTGTTTTATCTCCTCCTACATCTTAGTAATATTACTGATGCTCGAGTAACAACAGAATGAAGTGAAAAAATAAATATTTGTATGGCTGACAATCAAGATCCACGACACGATGTTATACACTCTCGTGGAATCAGACTATATATTTCCTCGAGTCACGATGTACCGTGAACGCTTGCAGACAATACCAATCGTAGTATGGGAATTGTCTTATTGGTAACTCTGGACATCAAATTTATCTCTGTATCTCTCTCCCTCCTCCCCCCCCCTTCTCATAATATACTACAATAGTCTAGTCCGGCATTCAATGTTCGGCCGTCGTTCATTAAAGAATTTTTGAGTTCATAATCCAAAGATCTAATTCATATAACAGCATTAGCACCATATTCAAAGAGCTTTTTGAAATCCTTCAGAAAACTGGTGATATGTCCGATATCTGGGATGAGGTTCTATATTCAATGACCAGCTGCTTTTGTTTTCCCCTTGGTACAACTGGATGAGCATAATGATTGACGATTGCCCCACTGACGATATATCTTATCGATGAAAGAGCAGACGCATTTTTTATTGTTTTAAAATTATATTTCTCATTTGACTGTCGAGTTTTTGGGGTCAGGGTCGTGGGGTTTGAGTACTGGCCGACGGGTGTGATGATGGAGCCAAGGCTCCGTGGGCTGACGGAGGTCAATCTCCATAGATTTACGAAGTCGGGTCTCCGTGGACTGATGTAATTCAGATTGTTGTTGACTCGCTCCCAATATCCATTGCTGTCTTCGTATGGTACCGTGCCCGATATGACAGAAAGAATCGTCACGTCACCTGTTCCTGCATGACCACCCACGATGATTTATGTATTACTTACCTTAATTCGTTGGCAGTAGTTGGACGAATGCATGCTGTTAGTCAAAGAATTCAGAAAAAACGTGTGAAAACATTAGTGAACACAGAGATTTCGCTATGCCATGCACTAACATAATTTCGGAAATACTAAAACTGTAAATTGTAGTTTACATGCCGAGAGAACGTGAATTTCAAAGATTTCAACTAAAAAAGATTCCAACAACAGAAGTCAATTCAACTAACTAACAGGACAAAGACAACATTAAAAAAAGAATTTTTCGGGAGTATCTGAAATAAGAAAATAACATGAAATTAGTTCAACATTATTCCTGTAAATATTTACATTTAATACTAAATATTTGTGTAATGTGTAATTGATAATAAACTTGAAGGATGTAAGATAATTTTACCGATAGCACAGAAAAATGTGTAAGGTTATTATAAATTCTGATAAAAAAAAATATTATTCAACAATTTTAAATAACTTTTTCTTTCCTCATATCGCCCAAACTTATAAACATTTTTACAGTCGCCTTCATAACAGATCATGTTGTGGAACGCAAATAGAATACAGACCTAGGGTGAATGGAAGAAATTCTTGCATAAAGCCTTCACGTTTTGCACGAGAAAACCGGAATGTAAAATTGAAAACCGAAGATTTCCCTGCTGTTCTTGTTGCTTTGACAGCACACGGACCTCGGAGGAAGCAATTTGTTCGTGAAGACGTCGTGAAAGATTTCATTCGAATTTAGAGCATATAAAATTGTTTTTAGATCTAATATAAAGTTGATTGTGATAGGAAGAAGAAAACATTTATCTCTGTGAATCGGAGGATAATGAAGATCGATCTTTGTTATTTTCTTGAAGTCGGAAATCCTTCCGTGTAATGATAAGTGATACCACATAAAGTAACTTATAGCGTTATGCATTTATGCAGGCAAATAAAATGCGGACAATGGCAGATAAATTTTATAAATATCGTACAAAACACATTAATTAGACTCCAGATTCTAGGTAATCAATTTGACCAGAATGAGTAATATAAATGAAAATGCTCAGTGACATTTGAATTCCTTTGTATAACAATGAATTCAATTGCGTCTAGACGCGTCCGGATGTGTCCAGACGCACATGGTTGCGGCTGGGCTCTGCTCTGGGACCGCGACCGGGCGAAGCCGATCCTCGAGGCGGACGCGGGGCGGGCGCAGAGCGGACGCACGCTGGTCGCGACCAGGTCGCGTCTTCTCAACCCTTAGTTCTTGCGCGTAGTGTAATAAAGACGGGGAAAAGTTCCTTTGAGAGATGCGGTAAGAAGGCGTGTCGCTTTCAAAATATTGGCCTAGCTTCCACATTACGTGAGAGTCGTGGTCTCGCCATCATGAAGGCATGACGTAATTTCCATCACGTGAGGCAGTTAGCCAATCGTGGTTAGTATGAAGAATCTGGTTATCTTCGAGCTATTACGGCACGGCGATTGGGTAACCAGATAAAGCGCCCCCTTACGGCCAAGAGGCGCGAACTTGGCGATGTGAATCACCGGGGGGAACAAGGAGAGTAGGGACGTCAGTGATACAAGCTGAATAGTATGAGCGTATGTACCTATATGCTATTGGTGCAGTTCTAGTTTTAAAGGATTAACTTGAATTTTGTGCAAGTCGGGAAGTGTGTGTGTGTCTCAGTCAGTGTGTTTCAGTCGTTGCTGCGATGATAAAGGTACAAGTACTGGATGCTATAGCAGGATCACGGTAGCACAGAGAAAGTAGATATTCCCGATGACAAATGTGACCATTATTCGTGACTTCCTTCATATGAAAATGAAGAAATATGTGGAATCAATTTTTCTGATGAAGTGAGACCAGTAACCATGAGATATTATCATGAATCACCATGATCGGCAACAAAATACCCTGTACATGCATGCACATGTATTTGACCATGGTCAAACTTTTCAACCATGATTGCCAGACCATTTTTAATTATGACTTTGTTGCATATTTTTACTAAGTCATGCAAATTTTGTTAACAGTATCTTAAACATATATAGGGAGGTGGAAATCATGTCAAATTAAGCTTAATAAAAATAAGAAAAAAATGCTCCAAATTGTATTTGTCCGTACGGAGTCAATAATGCAAGAATATGGGAAATGTCCACAGGGGGTAATGTCCAATGCGGAAAACGTCCAGGGGAAAAAGTTTGCAGGGGAAGATGTCAGAAGTGGGGGGTTTGTCGCGTACTGTTCAACATTCAACCATCTACATGTATACACCTCGTGTCCATTTTCCAATAAAAATAGATACATGTATGGTATGTATAAGCCCTGTAAATATTGTTTGTTTTCTGTTACAATCAAGAGTATAATTCCCACATGTTTATCTTGTTTCTCAGAACAGACTATTTATAGATTCATGTTTTAATGGATTTTTCTTTTTACACAGAAAGCAGGAACACATTTTCTCTTACAACTGGACGACTACACACATTGTTCTCAGGTGAGAATCTATATGTGAGTTTACCGGTTGCTATGGCAGCATGTACATATTGGGTCGCATTGGGCTGTTTTTGATCTGCTATTGGGGCTACCTTGTCTAGTTTCTGTGTTGAGTTTGCAGGGGTCAGAGAGAGGTTTAGTCCTGTTGATCCATGGGCTCACCCTCTGTTGAACTGTAGAGGAAAGTGTCAGTATGTTCAACAGCTGTGCCTGCCTGCCTGCCTGCCTAGATGGATGGATAGAGTCTCTGACATCAACTCCACTCTAGCCATTATGGACTCTTGTCAACTGATGAGGAATTGATAGATAACTCTGGGGATTACGCAACCATGTTTATGGCGCAATTGATTCACACACTCATATAAGAAACAACTGAAGCCAACGTAATCACTCCTATGATGTACATTCCAAAACCTTTTCTGCTACAAAACAGGCCCCATGCTCAAACGTAGTGTATCGATTTAGGCTGAGGTAAGAGACTAGACAAGAACTTCTAAGGGAAACACACAAACAAGAACTGGTTCTGGGGAACATGTGGAATTTCCGTTTTCTTTTTGTCTCCCCGAGGTTTTGTCCTGCCATGTCAGTCAGGGGGCAGAGACAAAGAGTTAAGAAAAACAGAATCCAGTGTATGACAGGAAGTCAGTGGGCTCGAGAAGCTCAATCATTCCTGGGCTTTTCTCAACATTGTCTGCATATTAATGTACATGTACCACTGTCACACAGTAATCCTTAGATCACATTTACAAATGGGATTTTAACATTGTTGGGGTTTTTTGTCACTCCTGGGTTTTAATCCCAATAACTTAAAAAAAAAACATTCTCAACAAATTGTGACCCTCTCCATGTAAACACAATTTAGTGCACAACCATTATCAAATGAACAGAAATTAATTTGAAGTTGATAATACACGTAAACATATTTCGAAAATATTGATTACTTTAAATTAAAATAGAATTTGTTGTTTATTACAGTTTTCATGTCTGCAAAATGTTTCCTTTGGAATGTGGAAGCAACTTCAGTTAACTTGAGAGAAGGCATTCCATAACGATATGGGACATCTTACATTAGGTGACACATTACAATCAGAAATGAGACGTACAAAGAGTTTACAATTGCTAGCATACAAGCATGTGTACAATCTGTCTCCAATCTGGTCAGGTTAATCCTCTAACAATACTGCTGCACTGATAGCACCGGCAGTCAGGTTAATCCTCTAACAATACTGCTGCACTGATAGCACCGGCAATATATGGATCAAATTATCCAGTACAATTCCAAGAAAGGGCATTTACATGTATGATAATTTTGGCAACTTATGGTCAAAAATAGTCCAGTTTAGTGAAAACCTTTCTCATGTTAAAGAGATAGAAGAGCAAGTGAATAAATGAACCACTTTCAAAGCACATCTCAATGTGCCTGCCGCCAGTGTTATCAGCGCAGTTGTATTGTTAAAGGTTTAACATGAAGTTTGTGCAAAGATCAGATTCTGCAGATCTATACTTTAGGACTCTGCTTGGATGTACATGCACTACATGTACTGTGACAGAAAGTCAATCTCTGCTTGGATGTACTACATGTACTGTGACAGAAAGTCAATCTCTGCTTGGATGTACACGTACTACATGTACTGTGGCAGAAAGTCAATCTCTGCTTGGATGTACTACATGTACTGTGACAGAAAGTCAATCTCTGCTTGGATGTACTACATGTACTGCGACAGAAAGTCAATCTCTGATGTACTACATGTACTGCGACAGAAAGTCAATCTCTGCTTGGATGTATTACATGTACTGTGACAGAAAGTCAATCACTGCTTGGATGTACTACATGTACTGTGACAGAAAGTCAATCTCTGCTTGAATGTACTACATGTACTGCAACAGAAAGTCAATCTCTGCTTGGATGTACTACATGTACTACGACAAAATCAATCTCTGCTTGAATGTACTACATGTACTGCGACAGAAAGTCAATCTCTGCTTGGATGTACTACTGTGACAGAAAGTCAATCTCTGCTTGGATGTACTACATGTACTGTGACAGAAAGTCAATCTCTGCTTGGATGTACTACATGTATTGCAACAAGTCAATCTCTGCTTGGATGTACTACATGTACACTACTGTGACAGAAAGTCAATCTCTGCTTGGATGTACTACATGTACTGTGACAGAAAGTCAATCTCTGCTTGGATGTACTACATGTACTGTGACAGAAAGTCAATCTCTGCTTGGATGTACTACATGTACTGTGACAGAAAGTCAATCTCTGCTTGGATGTACTACATGTACTGTGACAGAAAGTCAATCTCTGCTTGAATGTACTACATGTACTGTGACAGAAAGTCAATCTCTGCTTGGATGTACTACATGTACTGTGACAGAAAGTCAATCTCTGCTTGAATGTACTACATGTACTGTGACAGAAAGTCAATCTCTGCTTGGATGTTCTACATGTACTGCGACAACGTCAATCTCTGCTTGGATGTACTACATGTACACTACTGTGACAGAAAGTCAATCTCTGCTTGGATGTACTTCACGTACTGCGACAGAAAGTCATTCTCTGCTTGGATGTACTACATGTACTGCAACAGAAAGTCAACCTCTGCTTGGATGTACTACATGTACTGTGACAGAAAGTCAATCTCTGCTTGGATGTACTACATGTACTGTGACAGAAAGTCAATCTCTGCTTGGATGTACTACATGTACTGTGACAGAAAGTCAATCTCTGCTTGAATGTACTACATGTACTGTGACAGAAAGTCAATCTCTGCTTGGATGTACTACATGTACTGTGACAGAAAGTCAACCTCTGCTTGGATGTACTACATGTACTGCGACAGGAAGTCAATCGCTGCTTGAATGTACTACATGTACTGTGACAGGAAGTCAATCTCTGCTTGAATGTACTACATGTACTGTGACAGAAAGTCAATCTCTGCTTGAATGTACTACATGTACTGTGACAGAAAGTCAATCTCTGCTTGGATGTACTACATGTACTGCGACAGAAAGTCAACCTCTGCTTGGATGTACTACATGTACTGCGACAGGAAGTCAATCTCTGCTTGGATGTACTACATGTAGTGTGACAGAAAGTCAATCACTGCTTGAATGTACTACATGTACTGTGACAGAAAGTCAACCTCTGCTTGGATGTACTACATGTACTGCGACAGAAAGTCAATCTCTGCTTGAATGTACTACATGTACTGTGACAGGAAGTCAATCTCTGCTTGGATGTACTACATGTACTGTGACAGAAAGTCAATCACTGCTTGAATGTACTACATGTACTGTGACAGAAAGTCAACCTCTGCTTGGATGTACTACATGTACTGCGACAGAAAGTCAATCTCTGCTTGAATGTACTACATGTACTGTGACAGAAAGTCAACCTCTGCTTGGATGTACTACATGTACTGCGACAGAAAGTCAATCTCTGCTTGGATGTACTACATGTACTGCGACAGGAAGTCAATCTCTGCTTGGATGTACTACATGTACTGTGACAGAAAGTCAATCACTGCTTGAATGTACTACATGTACTGTGACAGAAAGTCAACCTCTGCTTGGATGTACTACATGTACTGCGACAGAAAGTCAATCTCTGCTTGAATGTACTACATGTACTGTGACAGAAAGTCAATCTCTGCTTGGATGTACTACATGTACTGCGACAGAAAGTCAACCTCTGCTTGGATGTACTACATGTACTGTGACAGAAAGTCAATAAATGCTGGACTACCAGCTCACAGCCTGTATTCCTGTCCACAGAACTCCTAGTGTAACCATGACATTCTAAGACAAATACTTCACATCTTATCAAACAGCTGATTCCTCCATCCCCAACTGCCATGGCAACTGGATGTAAAACACATGGTAGACAGCATATTTTCTATAACATTCTCTTCAAAGACAAAATTTCTCCCCAGTGAATTATGTATAACAAATGTGGGCATCATGCCGGTCAAATTCATTTATTATATACCCAAAGTAAAACTGAATAATAAGCTTTAGCTGGGCGAAACAAATACTGATATTTGTCGCCCGGATATTGGCCCGCTTACATCATCAGTTCGATGAAACATCGTGAACTAGGTCAAATAGGTGTTCATCACTACTTTTCACTAAAGCAGATGACACAAGCTCACAAGTGTTTGTATTACTGTCAGTGTCGCTCCAACAGAAATAAAAAATAATCCATGGGCTTCAATACCCCTCGGCTATCAGTTATTGTCTACACCCAGCAATCATGCATTGTATAACATCATCAGTGTATTTTTAGAACTAGATAACAAAAATGTGATCTAGTAGGGTTGACTGTAGTTCAGCTTTTGCCAAGGCCGGAGGTTCTGGTAGAGTATGACCGAATTCTTAGCTCTAAATATACTCTTTTAAAAACCTTATAATCCAATCAAGTAATTTTATCTTGGAAATATAGATCAAGGTCAGTCATCTTCAAAAATTTTGAAGTCAATTCTAATCTCATAAGGAACATGAATTTGGAGATCTTAAACGTAACATATAGAAATTGACCTTTTAAAACTAGGTCAAGGTCAGTGATATTCTTCATTAGTCTTCAGGTCCAGCCATAAGTGATATAAATTTGTACAATGTAGATATAATCTTTCATAGAATATTGTACTAAATAGAATCTGACTTGGATAAAATAGGTCAAGGATAAAATAGGTCAAGGTCAGCCATCTTCAGCATACCTTTGGAGCATCACCAGATGTACACATGGTATTAATTTGAAAAGCCTAGTTATATTCTTCATGTTAGACCATAATAAACAGTATATGACATATAAAAAATAGGTCAATGTCAGTCAACTGGGATAGGCTTCTAGTCAGTCACGAGTTGCATGAGTAATATGAATTTGGAGACCCCAGCTTCAATCCTTCCAAAAATATAGCAAATACTAAAATTTGACCTTGATAAAATAGGTCAAGGTCAGTCATCTTCAGTACACCTCTGGTCCTTCACCAGGTGTATACATAGTATCAATTTGGAAACCCTGGATATATTTCTTCATGTTAGACCATAATAAACCGTATATGACCTTGAAAAAATAGGTCACGGTCAGTCAACTGGGATAGGCTTCTAGCCAATCATCAGTTACATAAGTAATATGAATTTGAAGACCCTAGCTTCAATCCTTAAAAAAATATAGCAAATACTAGAATTTGACCTTGATAAAATAGGTCAAGGTCAGTCATTTTTAATAGGCTTCTGACCCTTCACCCAATACATATGTGGTATCAATTTACAATGCCTGGCTATAATTCTTCTTGAGATATCGTGTTCACAAGAAAGATGGACAGACAGACAGACAGACAGACGGACAGACGACGCTGACGACGGGTAATAAACCATACAAATTTCTCTGACTAATCATAATGCTCCTCTTTTCTTCGTGGTCATATCTGACAAATAGTGAAATGAACTAACTTCATTCATTGTTTCTTTTCCGAAACTTTGTTTCTAAAAGTTAGCTTATGAATGAACCGCACTGAATTCTGGACTATGTGCTCTCCAGCATAGTAGCCCACAATGCATTGCTCTCATTCATATGCTAATTATCAATGTATTCATACATGTGTAAACAAAACAAGCCCTCAAAGTACAAAACTAAGATATTGAACCTAAAAAGAACAACATAGAAAAAGTGATGAAATTCAATTTTATTATTTCTGCTTAGGGAGCATGTCAAAAATCGGAACGTGATTTTTGTTCCACTGGAACAAGAGAATGCTCACTGTTGAACGTTCCAGTACATTACCAGGAATGTTCAGCATGAAGGCACCCAAATGTTCTGAAGCAGCAGAACGTTCTGATGCACCCGAACGTTCTAGTATGTTGATTGTAATAGGAAGAAGAAAACATATCTGTGAATAATGAAGATCGATCTTCATTATTTTCTTGAAGTTGGAAATCCTTCCGTGTAATGAGACATCTTTCTAAAACCAGAACGTTCGGCAGGAACGTTCCCTCTCTACAGAACGTTCAAGTGGAACATTCCTCTAATGTGGAACGTTCCAGTAGCTGAAAATGGAACGTGGCTGCATTCAATAATGGACGCAAATGTTCCATTGGAACATTCTGATTTTTGATATGCTCCCTTACGGATGAGAGAATGAAAAGGTATATAATAAAATATTTGGCCTTCGATCGCAGCGTGGATGCCCCCGAAAGCTCGGGCATCTGCACTGTGACCTTGGGCTGTATATTTTCCAACATCGAGCAGTATTTCTATCATGCAGTATAGCAGGCATAATTTGCATGTCAAATTTTCCCACTATTCACCCCAGCCACCACCTACATGTACCTTTCACGTACATGTGTCTATGCTAGATTAAAAAAAAACACCTGTCTTTTGTTCCTGGTTATGTATTTGTTTTTTATTCCAAGGATGACCTGTGGGCACAAGTCTCAATTTTACGGCTATGCATGTCAACCATTTAGTCTCAAAATTTATTATCTGCTTAACCAAGTGGAGTTACTATACTTGATGGAGGACATCATTTTTAGCTAAGTGAGAATAGTTTTGACATCGTTGACAGCAACAACAATGCTTCAAAAATTGTGTTTTTGTGAAAATGTTTATTTCCCTTTGATTCAAATGACCAAGAAAAATTTGTCAACCTCACTGATTATAAAAGTTTAGGTCTATGATCACATTCATGTCTGATGCAAGTTGGGTCACAAATTGACACAGTTTGACCTGGAAAACTATGGGTCAATCTCGATGAGAACTGCAATGTGGCCACATGGACATGTGTACTGTAAATTTGGTGATCCTATAGACATACATGTAGTCATATTTGAGATCTGTTGGCATCGACAAACTAAATGGACATACAAGGAGATGACAATTCTCTTAGACACAATGGAAGTAACAGCGGCTCTAAAGAAAGGATCAGCTGTTCTATCAATTACAGTGCCGTGATCGTCACCCGCGAAACTGGGAGATTTTTAACCTAGGCCACAATGGAGCGTAACAGGTTTTTCCTAAAAATCTTCTCTCATACTTGAGATAAATTTCTACAACTTGGCGAAGTAAAAGATAGTACATCCATTCAAATTATGTGTTAAAATCAGAGCTCAACTAGCCTTTTTCGAAGGAAAATCCCCCCAGTGACGTCATCGTATCATAGAGAATACCCAACAGGCCCGTCACTGTGATTACATGTATAAAGGGAGAGTGCGAATGTGTTCCCTTTTCTTACCACTCCAGTGCCTTTCTAGAGGAGTTCAGGGGCATGCCCCCCCTCCAACCCACCTTGGAAAATTTAGTATTTTTACACTTTGCATTTTAGCATATTTTAAAGCTTAAAGTGGGGTTTGATATCTTACATAATTCATGTCATTTGAAATGAAATTCCAAAACATAAAAATCTACAAGCAATTTAATGGGGGATGCATTCGTACCACACACACCATGGGTAGCAACAGGCCCGTCCCTTGGAAGGCCCATCTAATTCCTGGTCAGTGAATGATGGATGGTTCTTTAAGGTTCATGTACATGTAGTTTATAATGGAAAGGTGTAATCTGATCAAACAATCTCCATACATGTACTGACATGTGATGATCAGATGCTGTGTTCAGTTTGTTCCTTCTCTCCAGGGTGTTTACAGGAAAACCCCAGGAGATGCTTTAAACAGAAGACCAGGTGCCAAGGTTTGGGCTCTATTTTGCTAAGGATGAAGCAAGACAAATACATCTGCTATCCATGTTTGCCAAGTTCTTTTGTTGTTAATCCGCCTGCTATGCCCCCCTTTGTAGGAGGACTAAGCTTGGGTCAATGCAAGGCCAGACCAAATAAACCCCTGAACATTGGCATCTCCACACAGATACAGTGACAGTTCAAAAAGACAGAACTCAAAGATCAGTATGTATACTGCATACATGTACCCTCCCATTGTTACAGCATTCTCATAGGGTTCTTCACATTGGGCTATTCCATACATTTGGCATGTTTGAGGGACAGGGTGGCAAACTCAGATGATTGGGATCTGTGTCTACAGAGTCACCCAGAAAAGATTGATCTTCTCTTAAATTACCAGTCTGAAGAAAAATTCTGACATCATGATGCCACATTTACAGAGTCCTCCCTGACACAATATTTAGGAAGGACAATGTTGGGTCACAGCTAGTCTGAGCCTTCATGCTGACGAACTCTACAAATCATTGTCAATCCAAGATTAACAATAATCAAACCAAAGAAATCCAAGTCAGTCCATCAACATGGCAGAATCAGCAGTGATACTTTCATATCGCAAACATCAGTCTCTAGTCTACACATCCGCACAAATCCGGGCATCGGTTGGCTGATCAATGCCTGGACCCATTTAGTGTCTATTAAATTACCAGTATGGAGTATTTAGCAATTCACAAAATATGGCAATAGTCATAATCATTTTCATCTGGACTGACTGAAATTTCCTACAGTTTATACACATAGATATAAAGTGAACATTTTAAATCAATGGGCGAGAAATATACATCTAGCTTACTGGACACTCCGACAGAAAATACCTAGGATCACAAAACTGATAAATTCCAGGACATCTGCTGTCAAAGAAAAAAAATAACCTGAGTACCCAGATATCATCTGGATTCGAAACAACTCCAGGCAAAAAGGCCAAGGCCAAGAAAAAAAATATGTCTGTTTCCGGTTACCCGACTGAGTCTAGATAAATCGTGCGACTTTAAAAAATTTATCAGCAAATTTCAACGAAATCACTACCAAGGCCGCGTTTTACGACAACAACAACAACAACCGTAAAGCGGCGCGCCCACTGTCAGCATACCGTAAAGTGTGACTGGAGCAAACCGCATGGCATGGCGGCAGGTTGACGATCTTTTCAGGAAATAAAGCACCTACTTCTAGGTCGGGAATCGAGAAATCAGCAGCCTGTTTACGCTTCAGTCGACTTGATCATGTTTACCAGCACAATTTTAAACATATTCTCCATCAACTTCGAAAGAAATCTACTGATTTTATGGCTTGAAATGGCGTTTGTTAAAGCAGTGTTTAGCGGACACGGCAGCTTGCAAGTGGTGTTCGTTTTCAGCGAAATCGGCGACGACACAGTCAAAGTCGCCGTCAAAGTCTAGACCGGTACCATTTCTCCGCTAAAAAATCCACAATTTCCTCCACTTGTTTTATTATGAATGCATTGAAATAAACCCCCAAGATTCAAGCAAGTAATAATTCTTCTGTTTTCGAGAAATGGCTTGTTCAAATCGTTGTACTGTTGTACAGTCCCGACTCACGTCTCGTTTCTCAAATTGCTCGAATTACATAGGCGCTGGTACAAACCTCCATGATGTTCAAATTAATTTCCCATTTCATGTTATGTTGTATTTGTCAATTTTTTCTTCAGGCTTTTCCAGAAAATAAGTCCACTCTCCCTATGGAAGGCACTGAAATTCCACATGGAATTTTGTATTTTTCACTAAAAATCCTTGAAATTCTACAGGAAAATTTCATCATTTCTGGGCGGAAATCCTTGGAATATATTGTTTTGCATATCAAGTTAATAAATTAAAACGATACTCGTTTTGGTGGTAAACAACAGTCAAACACATTATTGGCAATTCTTATTTCCATAATATCAGTACAATAACTGGTTTCAGCAGAACTCATTGAAATATAAAGATTTGCTGGATCCAGTAAAGATAAAAATACCAACGATATATATTTGGAGGGTATCTCCCCCACTTTATCTTTTGGGGGATAAGATCTTTTGAATATCTGAAAATATGGGGGGATGTGTTTCTGGGAGAATATGTTAAAGTGGGTGGGAATGTTATACAATCAAGAATATATTTGTAGACCATTGTATATGGGACAGGAGTACTGGACATCAAAATACAATTTATTTCCAAAATAAAAAAAATTTTGGCCCTACCTACTCTATTTTTTTCTGGCCCGTAATCGGAAACAGACATATATTTTTTTTGGGCCCAAGGAACGAGAGATCCTGAAAGATCTTGGCGCCCACCATTGTCCGATAATTGTAAGCTAATGACAAGAGGATCTTTTTGTCCATTGTTACTAAGAACGAACGATTGATTTGTAATTTTGTTTACAGAATTTTGAATCTGAGCGAAAAAAATCGAAAAAGGGACACTGGAAAACACCAAGATATCATCTTTCTAAGTTTAAGGAGTTTCAAGATTTCTAGAAAATGTACTTATGTCAGTTGTTATAGTACAAGAGAAAAGAGCAAAGTTAGTCTAAAAGTGAATGTCCGGAGGATCATTCATCTTCATTTTGTAGTATTTTTTTTGCACGCGTCATCATTGGGTACTGTCATCATTGGGTAAATGTCTTTGACCCTTTGGCATGAGCTATGAAACATACTTAAGATTTTATAATTAATAAATAGGAACGAATGCTAATTCTGTTCTGTTTACTGGGATAGTTTGAGATATCTCTTTTAAGATACCATGCTCGAAAATAGTAACATGGTACAATACTTAATCAAAACACGCAGTAGTCTAAAGTTGTCGAGTTGTAACATTGTGTCACAACAGTGACGTCCCTTCATGTAGCCGACCCTTCGGCAGACGAAACAGTCCACTGGACTAAGAAAACTGATTTAAAATTTGAAGAAATACATTTTAATTCTGAATTATTTGAACTCCTTGATATGGAAGGTGAAGGTATGGATATTCCCTAGACACTATATAGATTATGTCCCACTGTTTGATCCGCCGACTCATGTGATGCAACGTCACAACTCGGGAATACCGTATTAATTTTAAGCTTAACTTGGATTTTCGAATCGGACCAAAAAAGGTATCTTGCACAACTAGGCCCCATGTGGGACCTGTGTACCAAATTTCAGAAAGAATCCATGAAGTAGTTCCTGAGAATTGACAATAACAAAGTTTCAAGGGGAAATTGAAGATGGTCACCTGGCGGCCATATCGGATCGGACCAGAAAAGGTATCTTGCACAACTAGACCCCAAGGGGAACCTGTGTGCCAAATTTGAGAAAGATCCATGCAGTAGTTCCTGAGAAATCGCGATAACAAGGTTTTATGGGGAAATCCAAGATGGCTGCATGGTGGCCATATTGGATTTTCGAATCGGACCAGAAAAGGTATCCTGCACAACTAGATCCCAAGGGGAACCTGTGTACCGAATTTGGGAAAGATCCACGTAGTAGTTCCTGAGAAATCGCGATAACAAGGCTTCATGGGGAAATCCAAGATGGTCGCCTTGTGGCCATATTGGATTTTCGAATCGGACCAGAAAAGGTATCTTGCACAACTAGACCCCAAGGGGAACCTGTGTACCAAATTTGAGAAAGATCCATTAAGTAGTTCCTGAGAAATCGCGATAACAAGTTTTCATGGGGAAATTCAAGATGGCTGCCTGGTGGCCATATTGGATTTTCGAATCGGACCAGAAAAGGTATCTTGCACAACTAGACCCCAAGGGGAACCTGTGTACCAAATTTGGGAAAGATCCATGCAGTAGTTCCTGAGAAATCGCGATAACAACGTTTCATGGGGAAATCCAAGATGGCCGCCTTGTGGCCATATTGGATTTTCGAATCGGACCAGAAAAGGTATCAGCACAACTAGACCCCAAGGGGAACCTGTGTACCAAATTTCAGAAAGATCCATGCAGTAGCTCCTGAGAAATCGCGATAACAAGAATTGTTTACGGACGGACGACGGATGACGGACCACGGACGAAAAGCGATTTGAACAACCAGATGGTGGGCTAAAAATCTCTGTTAAACTTTGCTTTGGTCTGTGTAGAGGACTCTAAAAAGGACCCATCCATTCTTCCCTTCCCCCAAAACAAAAACTTATGCGACTCATTCTAATAAAGCTCCAAAATAAAACTTGTGTGATTCATTCTAACCAACTTCTGAAACAAAACTTGTTGACTCATCCTAATCAACTTCTGATACAAAACATATGCAGCTTATCCTAATCAACTTCCGAAAAAACTTCGACTTATTCTAATCAACTTCTGAAACAAAACTTCTGCGACAGCATAATCATCTTTTGAAACGAAACTTGTACGACTCTTCAGGGCTCGAAATTGCCAATGCACACATGCACGAATGCATGTGAATATTCGTCAGTGCATGTGCTTTTTCAACAACAGGTGCACCGCGTGCATGTAGCTTTATTCAACAGTTAATTATGTAAAATTAATGTAAAGAGTAAAGTGATGCCCTACCAAAGAGCGATCCATAAAATTTGAGCCAAACTTCATAGTATACCGCTGATTGAACTTTCACTTGGCCGACATGTTTTTTTACAACAGAATTGCGAAAATGTGACTGCAGGAGGGTTGAGGAATAATACCCCGGACAAAGCGTTATTCAATGCAGGGGAGACTACTTCGTCGTCATTGTCTGGCATGGTTCCTATGGTGGTCATCTACTTAGTTACTGCCCCTGCTTTCAATTTCAATTTACCCGGGAAATAATTTACGTCCACTTCCATCTTCATGCGTGATATTAATATTAGGAGCAATATCAGTCGGCCGTTTATTTGTCACCTCGTGTCAACAAAACTCAAAATGAAACGAAACAATCAAACAAATATTCAAACGTTTTTCAGCGCTGGGACAAAGCGCCCCAGATCTGTCAGTGAACGAGTGGAACCCCCTGCTGTCTTGGAGGAAGTTGATAGCGTGACGGTCGCTGAGGCTCCAGCAACTGTCAGAGACAAAAATAATCCTTTAGACACGTCACATACACAACACCAGGAACAACAACAACCATCGCAGCAGAATGCGCCAAAGCCTGCAAAACTTTACAGATTCCAGGACTCGTGGAAAAACAATACAAGTAGATTCTGGTTAAAACATGACAAGGACACTAATAAAATGTTCTGTCAAGTCTGTCTGGAGTTTGATAATGCGACATAAAATCTATAGTTGTTCAATTTCCGGAGTTGTTCAGTTGTTGTGCATGTAAATTATTTGGTGTGCATGTGCTTACATAATTAAGGTGCACAGTGTGCATGCGTTTTTTTTTTCCTAATTCGAGCCCTGCTCTTTCTAATCAACTTCTGAAACAAAGATTATGGGACTCATCCTAATCAACTTCTGAAACAAACCTTGTTGACTCATCCTAATCAACTTCTGATACAAAACATATGCAGCTCATCCTAATCAACTTCTGAAAAAACTTTGATTTATTCTAATCAACTTCTGAAACAAAACTTCTGTGACAGCATAATCATCTTCTGAAACAAACTTGTACAACTCATTCTGATCAACTTCTGAAACAAAGATTATGGGACTCATCCTAATCAACTTGTGAAACAAAACTTGTACGACTCATTCTAATCAACTTCTGAAACTAAAAACTTGTGTGACTCATGGATACAACACACTGACAGATTGAGTAACGGAGTACATGTAACTGTATTATTATTAATTAATAACTGACTACACGATGAGCTAGGAACTTGTTCAATTCATGTCAAAGATATTTTATTAAATATTATTAGAGAATGTGATAGTATGAATCTTACATCTTACGTACATTAAATGACGTACACAGATTTCAATGAAGCATCCATTGTCAGATCATCCCAGTTTTGTGCATGATCTCTTCAACTACTTGATGTATGGGGTAAATGATACAAACCATTAAAAACAAACTTTGTTTGTCTATAATTGAGATAAAAAAAACACCCAGGAACACCTCTTTTAGACTTAGCTTCCTGTCTGAAGCGAGTTTCCTCTGAGTGCCAGGCAGGCCTGATAATGCTATAGACTGTGCTGTGAAAGACAGAGAATGGACGGATTGGAACAGAATAGGCATCAGACACCAGGCCTACTGTTTCCCTCTGCATTTTTTGCAGGGCTTTTAGGGGGCTGTGACCCACTTTATGAACAGCCATTCATCTGCAGGAGTATAGAGGAGAAGTGAGGGAGTCTGGCTGCTATCATCAGTGATGGAGCAGCTAACCTCCTGTATGCCCAGTCAGGTTATAAAGCAGGTATTATTATAACCCAGGCTAGCCAGTACCAGATAACTATAGAGTCTGTGAGAGTCGCTCTCCTACCCCACATACATCTATTAATGCACATGTACTAATGTAGGAAGGATATTATAGAAGCACAGAGTGGTAGAGTTTACAGCCACGGCTGGACAAGTACAACAGGAACTACTGTGACCGTAATTCAAACACTGACTGAGTGGGAGGTAGCACAATATCCCATGTGGAGAAGTAATTATGTAGCCTAGCTGAATCCGAAAACAAATCCCAATGTACATGAACGTGTATAACAATCGAGAATACAGAAGTTTAGTTCCACTAGTATACATAGCAAATCATCAAGAATGACGTACTGAGGCATAACTTCCATCACAAAGAGCGAGTTACACGCTCGCATTTATGGTAATCCCTCTTGTAATTCAATCAAAGGAAGTGAACTATTCAATCACAGGAAGTGAACTATTCAATCACAGGAAGTGAACTATTCAAGCACAGGAAGTGAACTATTCAATCACAGGAAGTGAACTATTCAATCACAGGAAGTGAACTATTCAATCACAGGAAGTGAACTATTCAAGCACAGGAAGTGAACTATTCAATCACAGGAAGTGAACTATTCAATCACAGGAAGTGAACTATTCAATCACAGGAAGTGAACTATTCAATCACAGGAAGTGAACTATTCAAGCACAGGAAGTGAACTATTCAATCACAGGAAGTGAACTATTCAATCACAGGAAGTGAACTGTTCAATCACAGGAAGTGAACTGTTCAATCACAGGAAGTGAACTATTCAATCACAGGAAGTGAACTATTCAATCACAGGAAGTGAACTATTCGAGCACAGGAAGTGAACTATTCAATCACAGGAAGTGAACTATTCAATCACAGGAAGTGAACTATTCAATCACAGGAAGTGAACTATTCAAGCACAGGAAGTGAACTATTCCAGCACAGGAAGTGAACTATTCAAGCACAGGAAGTGAACTATTCCAGCACAGGAAGTGAACTATTCAAGCACAGGAAGTGAACTATTCAATCACAGGAAGTGAACTATTCAATCACAGGAAGTGAACTTTCCAACACAAAGTTATGGGGTGATCAGATTTATTAGAACAAAATGTTCCCAAATCATGCAGAATGATAATCCATTATTTCTTTGTTATTTCAATGATTTTAGAGAATTATCAAAATAGAATTTTTGGACCATAGTGACCTTGACCTTTGACCTACTGATCTCAATTTTGATATACGACATCTGCATAATCACAGTTATGCTGGTGAAATATGAGAGAAACGGTGAATTTGTTAAAATGTTAAGCCCAACTCACACTACGAACATTTTGTTGTATTAGAACAAAACCACTGTTCAGAACAGGTTTTGTCTGCAGTGCGAGGCGAGAAACAGAAAACATATGTTCGCAACAAATGTTTGTGAAATCAAACTTGTTTGATATTGCGAACATGTTTTGCCCTGAAACTTTGTCTTCAGTGTGTGGTGATGGCGAACATTTTGCCAAACATTTACCAACAGTTATCCAATCAACTGGCAGCTGTCGGTCATGTGACTTAGTCGCTCTCACATGACACAACAAAATGGCCTTGCTGCTTGATCGCGGCGACTGGCGGTCAAGAGAAAATTTTCGCAGTGTGAGGTTAACATGAACAAAAACACAAACAAACTGTTCTGTTCTAATACAACAAATTGTTCGTAGTGTGAGTTGGGCTTTAAGGAACTAAATAATGAAACTGGGGATGAAAAGGAGAATGTACATTCCCATGTAAATGTAGTCCAAAAGTATTGAGAGTATTGTCTTCCTTAATTTTTCATACATGTACACTATGTAACATTCGAGGTTTGAGATGATTTGTTTCATTTTACCAGAAAAATATATTCTTTCTTTGAAGAGGATTGACTCTGGTTGAATCAGTACAGAATTAATTTGACTGCACACATGTACATCATTTCATTCTTTAATGCCTATTATCAATCACCCACGAAACAATGGTCATCGCAACTGGAAAAAAATATATGACCTTGCACAAACCATTTCTTCAATTTGTCACAAGACATTCCATTTGTTTTTGGCTCACAGTAAGCCTATTGTCTTAACACCATTTATCTCACATCTTCAAGGTTCACAGATCTTCCTGTTCCACACCTCTTTCCCAGTCAACTTATTTGTAAAGTTTCTTTGTGCATATGCAGTCTGTCATTCAGCAACCTGAGATTGATGTTCACTGCTTTCATACAAGTACATGTAGGTATGTGAATGATCAGCTGATTAGATCCATTCTATTAATGAGTTTACTGCCCTCCTTGACTTTGTATTGTGAAACAATCTTGGGAACTGTTCCCTTTTCTCCCCACATAGCATGCATGTTTACATACATGTATGCATTACATAAGACTGAACATCCTACACACAGAGGAAACTGATTCTGTGCCAGAAATTCTTTATTAAATGATGTAAAAAACTTGCTAAAACCACGTAAAAAGTTTCCCACATATATGTATAACTGGACAGCGAAGTCGTATATTACATGTATGAAACCCTGCTTAATTATCCGTACGATGTTCACGTACATTTAATTTTTTCTCAACTACATGTAAGTCAATAAGTCACCAAGTGTTTTTAGCCAGGATACGAAATCTGCTTGTCCAAATATCATATTTTGCTAGATTTGGACTGGCTACTTCCCTATTAGTCCAGTGGACAGGTCTCTGGCTAACACTGCGTAGCTGCACCAAACTTTCTGTGTAGGGTGAAACTCATCTGATGATAATAATTAAGACTTTTAGCTTATACCCTTTTGGCAAGTGATTTGTAAATAAACCTGCTTGCCCATAACAGTACCAACTTGTCCCTCTTACACGTACATATAACATGCCATGTTCTGTCATTTTTCACAATATGCTACATGTACATGTATAGTTGCTACTGATGAAAAGTCAAGGGGTGTGGGCAACAAAGACTTGTCCTTGTCTTATCTTGGGCAGAAGGGCAGGTATATTTCTACGAATGACATATACATGTAAAAAGAATTTCTGAAGTCTTCCACATTCCAAAGCTCCCATATATAGGAGATACATGTACTCCGTACAATACATAATAACAAGATATGTAAATTAGCCAGAGTTAATCTGCAAATGTATGACTGGTGAGAATGGCCCTTATATTAAAGCTGAAACTACATGTAGACTCTTCAATGGAGAAAATTGCACTTGGTACATGCAAGTCAGATGTACATGTAGTTGTACTGTAAAAGTGATTGATCATATACTTAGAGAACAATTGACAATAGTCCCTCCTAGCTGAACCATGACTCATCTTCTCAACAACAAGGTTATATAGATGCAGCAAAAAAAACCTCTTCTTGTCAGGAGAGATATAATGTGGAGGAGCAGGCCTATGATAATATAGCCCATGATAATATAGCCTGTTCCTCAAAACACTGTAACTATGAATAGATGCTAGGGTTGTCAGTCTGATAATCATCCCTTTGTTCCCTCGTCTCAAGGGCTTTAATTGTCCCGCAACAATACATGTTCTACTTATACCGAGAAAGTAGACATATGAAAAAGTCAAAATCTATTCAAAAGGATGTACACGCATCAACTGAACTGTTATGAACCCTATATAGTACCTTGGCTTTCTTTACAAATATAAACCTTTTAAATATACCTGTACTACGTATTTGATGATATCCTGATTTGTACTGTGTCGAGATCAGTAACCAGACAGTGGGTGAGGGGAGGGAGGAGGAGGAGTAGGTGCAGGAGGAGGAGTAGGTGCAGGAGGAGAGAAGAAGGCACAGGGGAGGAGGGGGATGACGAGGGGGAGAGAAGGGAGAGGAAGAGAAGGCACAGTGGGAGGTGAAGGACACACAGTGGGAGGCGGGGAGGCACAGGGGGAGGAAGAGAAGGCACAGTAGGAGGCAGAGGAGGCACAGCGGAAGGGGAGGGGATGAGGAATTGAGGAGAGAGGAGGAGGAAGAGAAGGCACAGTGGGAGGTGAAGGACACACAGTGGGAGGCGGGGGAGGCACAGGGGGAGGAAGAGAAGGCACAGTAGGAGGCAGAGGAGGCACAGCGGGAGGGGAGGGGATGAGGAATTGAGGAGAGAGGAGAGGAAGAGATGGCACAGTGGGAGGTGAAGGACACAGTGGGAGGCGGTAGAGGCACAGGGGGAGGAAGAGAAGGCACAGTGGGAGGTGAAGGACACACAGTGGGAGGCAGAGGAGGCACAGCGGGAGGGGAGGGGATGAGGAATTGAGGAGAGAGGAGAGGAAGAGAAGGCACAGTGGGAGGTGAAGGACACAGTGGGAGGCGGGGGAGGCACAGGGGGAGGAAGAGAAGGCACAGTAGGAGGCAGAGGAGGCACAGCGCGAGGGGAGGGGATGAGGAATTGAGGAGAGAGGAGAAGGAAGAGAAGGCACAGTGGGAGGTGAAGGACACAGTGGGAGGCGGAGAGGCACAGGGGGAGGAAGAGAAGGCACAGTGGGAGGCAGGAGGCACAGCGCGAGGGATGAGGGGATGAGGAGAGAGGAGGAGGAAGAGAAGGCACAGTGGGAGGTGAAGGACACACAGTAGGAGGCAGAGGAGGCACAGCGGGAGGGGAGGGGATGAGGAATTGAGGAGAGAGGAGAGGAAGAGAAGGCACAGTGGGAGGTGAAGGACACAGTGGGAGGCGGGAGAGGCACAGGGGGAGGAAGAGAAGGCACAGTAGGAGGCAGAGGAGGCACAGCGCGAGGGGAGGGGATGAAGAATTGAGGAGAAGGAAGAGAAGGCACAGTGGGAGGTGGAGGAGGCACAGAGGGAGGTGGGGGAGGCACAGTTGGAGGAACAGTGGGAGGCGGAGGCACAGCGAGAGTAGGGAAAGGGGATGAGGAAGGAAGGATGGAGGAGAAAGTACAGGGGAGGAGGGGATGAGGAGGTGCAGAAGGACGGGATGAAGAGGTGCAGGAGGAGGGGGAGGAGAAGACACGGGAGGAAGGGGAGAAGGGGATGAGGAGGTGCAGGAGGAGGGGATGAAGAGGTGCAGGAGGAGGGGGAGGAGGTACAGCAGAAGGAGCGGAGGAGGTGCAGGAGGAGGGGGAGGAGGAGGCGGCACAGGGAGAGGAGGGGAGGGGGAGGAGGACGAGGCACAGTGGGAGGCGGAGGAGGCATAGTGGGAGGAGGAGGCACAGTGGGAGGCAGAGGAGGCACAGTGGGGTGGAGGAGAGGAGGAGGCAAAGGGGAGAAGGAAGAGGAGGAGGAAGGGTGAAGGTGCAGGAGGTGGCAGAGGAGGGGAGGGGAAAGGTGCAGGAGGAGGAGGAGAGGTGGGAATGTGGACTCGATGATCACTGAATGGCAGTATACAGATGGTGAACCATATACTTTTGAGAAGGGGGGTGGTGGGGTTACACCTGACAAAGATTTCTCTACCCCTGCAAATGTTCTCGGACATGTGGTTTTGCCCGATTCCTTTCACTCTGTATTGTATACTGTTAAATAATTCAAATATTACATATTGTTACCGCTCTATGAACTTACATACACTTAGTACCAGAACCAGACATTGTCATCGCTCTGCAATCAATTCTGTTGAAGAATGACAGTACCACTGAATCGACAAGGATGATTACAGGAGAAGGCAGCAGTACATTTGTCATACATGTACAACTAATGATTATAGGTCATTTGGTTATTTTCATTTTCAAGCACAGTATGATTCAAACCAGAAGTCTGCATCGTTACCCAAAAATGGGAGATGTTCAGCCTGTGAATGAAAGGTATGGTTGTTGATGTCCAGTCCTTTTTTGATCACTAGATATCGTACTGCATCGACACCAAATCTCAGGCTATTACTATTACAACTTAAAGATTTCACACATTTTGTGGCATTGTTCCAGTTGATCTGTGTGAGCAGCAGTCCATTATGTCTAGTACTATGGAAAAATATTATGATGAAATGGGGCAAATTCATGGATTAAACTGTACATGAGCACTTGAGAATTTACTTGTCGGAAATATCACTGATCCAATTATCTCTCAATTTCCATTCACTTCATGCATATTTGGTACAAAATTTGACTGAATATGTGTTTGTTTTGTGTCTGTCTGGTACCCGGTACTGCAGCAGTCCATTGTATTACTGGACGATCAAGTGACAGTCCATTGTAGACCTAAAATACGGTCAGATTGAAACTAATGTGAACCACATTCACTAGGCTACTAGTCAATGACCCTGAACTTTAATAATCATTCCGAACATCTCGTAATTCATCATCGGCATGAATATCAACATGTCTATATCTATGGGTTACAGTTATCAAATGCACTGTTGCCTCAAGAAATACAAGCTACAAGAGACTGTCACCATAAATTTACATACAATCATCTGCTGCCTCATTTTAGTATTGCTGTAATTATCTGGCGGCAAGCAGATGTCATCCCGCCTACAGATGACTGTAACCCGACACATGTACTGCTGCCTTTGCCTACAATCATCCTTCTTGATTCAGTACTGTGAGAATTGTCATCTGTTGCACATGTAGAGAGCTGATTCCTATTGACAGATTCATGTACATCTTGAAGGCCTTCTACTCCACAAGTACATCATGTATACCCTTACATAGTCTGTCTGGAAGCCCAGACAATAACAAGAGCAGTCATACTGAAGCGAAATCATGCAATAACCAGTGAACATACACACCATACATCACTATAAACTAGACAAGAGCTTTCCATCTTATCACAGTGTTTATATCTACATGAAGTGTGGGGTCAGTCCTCTGAGCTGTATCCAGTGGAACCAGTAAATCTTCTGGTCTAATACCATTGTCAGTTTGACAGATATACCCCCTCCACCCATACACCACTGTAATATAGGCTCTCACCCTCTCACAATTCAAAACATATGTCCATCCTACAGGTTATATCAGTACCAAGAGCAAGTTTATCAAGAGTCTGAACAGCTGGAAGAGTACACATAGATGTACTGTATTCTTTTCTGATACCTGGTAGTACACCAGATATGAATATTAAGAATGAATGATGCAGACCAGTGAACTTCCAGTTAAACTTACACAAGTGCCACGGTTACAGTCTTTAAGCATTAACGAGAGATGGAGAGAGAGATGGAAATACAAGACAAAAACTGAAGTTTTGAACACTGCATATTGCAAAATAATACATCACTTAATTGTACACAAGCATGTACATACATGTATTTGTATTTCTAGGAGGATTTTAACATCCATCCATCCAACACTGACATTGTGAAGTGAATACATGTAGGATTTTCAACACTATATAGTCATATCATGACATTTGGTTCCTGTTCCTTTTTCACACTCGGAAAGCACAGGGGTAGGGTTCTATTTGTTTTAACACCCGGGACCCCACAGGTCAGGTGGGGTCCTATTCCTTTTCACACTCGGGAACCCCATGTGTGCCCATTGTTTAGTGTACACATGTATGTAGGGCCTATTGATGAGCATATTCATATCTATCCTAACCTGCATACAGCAATGAATCAATGACTACTGATTAGTATGTAGGCTACACAATATGGTGATCCAAAAGTCATCAATCACAGGAGGTATGAAGTACAAACCTGTTTATAACAGGGTGTAACCAAAGATGCTCCAAGACAATAGCATCATTCAAACAGTCCTCACCTGTCTATTGTTACCTATATATAACCAATTACACCTGCCTTTGTGTTTATCTGTACACTGAATTCCTAGCCTCTGACTCATCTGTTGTTCCACTGACAGACAAGATAGTAGAAGATCTCATCATGAATTTGTATGTAAAGGTAATAAACATTCCCGACATTTGTTGCTGGTCTATTATTCTGTATTTCCCTGTTGTTAGCTCACAAGCTGGATGAATGTTCAGTACTGTACTTAAAAGTTCCCGGATGCCACATGTATACCAGGGCTGGGAATGGGATTGAGCATACCTTTGGTAAACTGTATTGGGGACCAGGATCTATGTAATTTTGAGATGGCTTCAGCTGTGAGAGAGATGTGCAATCACTCAGAGACAAACTCGTCTAACGTCCGAACACAACCTTGAACGTGTGATTACAATTTCCACCAAATCAAACAGGTGTACATGTGTATACTTACTTATTAACTGCAATATTACTGTTTCAGAATAATATTGTTATTAATTATGGCTGGGTGACTATAGCCTGAGCTTAACAATTCCCATAAATGTGCAATTATTTCTCCCCCACCCCCCACCCCCCAACACCATTGTAATGTAAAGAGAGAGCCTGGGGTGAGAGATAGAAGACAAAGGCAGAGATAACAATGATCCACATTGTAGACTCCAGGTAAACCAAGTAGAACACCAGCTGGGGCAGGTAGGACAAGGAGGATGACCCCGACCCCCCTCATGTAGAGCACTGGTCAGCTGGAGCAGGTTAGACAAGGAGGATGACCCCGACCCCCCTCATGTAGAACACCAGCTGGGGCAGGTTAGACAAGGAGGATGACCCCGACCCCCCTCATGTAGAACACCAGCTGGGGCAGGTTAGACAAGGAGGATGACCCCGACCCCCCTCATTGTGTCTAACTGGAGATCCATGAATCACGCATGACTGGCTTCTTTAATGCATCTCTATTGTGGATTCACGTTAGTTGTTAGGAGCATTGTCAGACACCTGACAACCAAACAATATGGACAGTAAACCACAAAACAGATATAATGGAATAAATAAAGATACTCTTAACATTTGGCTTCAATGTAAAAATTCTTCTTACAAATGCTACATTGTTCGGTGTTTATAAAATGTGAAGAATTTGTTGGCAGGAAATTGCTTCAATGATCAATACTCAGAAATGAATAGATGTATCAGGTACATGTAGACGTGTTATTCGACAACTATTCTCTCCCATGTACATGTGTCATTGGACAACTATTCTCTCCCATGTACATGTGTCATTGGACACAAATTTTCTCTCCCATGTACATGTGTCATTGGACACAACTATTCTCTCCCATGTACATGTGTCATTGGACAACTATTCTCTCCCATGTACATGTGTCATTGGACACAACTATTCTCTCTCATGTACATGTGTCATTGGACACAACTATTCTCTCCCATGTATATGTGTCATAGGACACAACTGTTCTCTCCCCTGTACATGTGTCATTGGACACAAATGTTCTCCCCATGTACATGTGTCATTGGACACAACTATTCTCTCCCATGTACATGTGTCATTGGACACAACTATTCTCTCTCATGTACATGTACATGTGTCATTGGACACAACTATTCTCTCCCATGTACATGTGTCATTGGACAACTATTCTCTCCCATGTACATGTGTCATTGGACACAACTATTCTCTCTCATGTACATGTGTCATTGGACACAACTATTCTCTCCCATGTATATGTGTCATAGGACACAACTGTTCTCTCCCCTGTACATGTGTCATTGGACACAAATGTTCTCCCCATGTAAATGTGTCATTGGACACAACTGTTCTCTCCCCTGTACATGTGTCATTGGACACAAATGTTCTCCCCATGTACATATGCTATTGAACTGCTAGATCAGTCTCAATAATTTATATTTCCAGGGACAAAGATTGTTGTAGATTCAGAAATTACTTCATGTATACGACAATACATGTATATCGCCAGTTAAGTATTATTCTCACAGAGGTGACATTTTGCACAGACCTATTTTGAGTACATGTAGGAAGAGAATCCTTTCAAAATTCATGGTAATCACCCTACACAGTACATTCATGTCATTTCATGCTGGATCATAAACCTGGATCGAAATCATTCTGCCTCCAAAAGAACGAGATAGGGCCAATTTCTTTATTTGGACAGACTCAATTATTCATAACTTGGTGAAAACAAATACTCAAAATAAGTTTTTCAGTAAAAAAAAATGCCAAGTTTCATGGCTGAGAGAGAAACCCATATGTACCCATAACCCAAAACTATTGGTTTAATTCAAGTTAAATAGTCCTTATTCCTAGTCCATTCATTGACATGATAGTGCTGTTAAAACTCACTTTGTAGATCATTATCTTGAATGAGATTCTGGTCTATCACCAGATTCATGTATGGTGTACACATTGAAGTACTAGGCTAAGGCCGTCCTTAAAATTATCTGGGTTTCCGTTAACCCGACCGACCCATCAAAAACTGAAAATCAAGGGTCGGCGGTTTTATTATTTATTTTTTTTCACGAGAAGAGAAATAAAATTCAAACCTGGTCTGTATTTGCAAGCTAATTCAATTCGTCTATCTTCTACAAATGATTGTTCTCCCTGCTCTAAAATGCATTTTTTTTTCACAATAAAATGTTCGCCGGTCGTTAACAGAACTGAATTCAGCGATACCGGAAGCACATGGCATATCTCAGGGCTTTAGTTATTGCCCGTGACAAAAAGCTGTAGTTGTCTCCCTTGCCGTTCCGGGAACTAAAATGGCGCGGTCGCCATTTTCTGTTTCCGTGATACAAAGTGGAAATGTTTTAAAAAACAAAACAATCATATAACCCTCGTGTCGACGACATCGACACTTCTCGAGGTCTTACAGTCAATCGTCCTGCCACTGTGTGTTTCATTCACTGACTCTTGTGTTATAATATTTCCTTCAGTGCCAGTGTGTCTGGAATGCAAAGAACTGTTCGGAATCACCCCCATACCCCAATTGCAATCTTTCTATATAAGCCCATGGGCCTAGTTGGTATTTGAATTTCACTTTCCAAGGCCGCCTAAATGGAATAAATTCAATTATTATCCCTCAACCTAAATCGTAGCATTTCCATTGGTCAGTTTACTAGGGTGTAAAAATCCGTACACCCGGATCTTTCCATGTCAGCGCCCGACCGGTCTGACCGATCACGTGACCAATCACCTTAATGCGGTATACTGATCCATGTTGGACGGTGTGGCCGAACCGTCCCTCTAACGGAAGGGCTCCCAGGGGATAAAAATTCACGATTCACGTGCGAAAGCAGACATGGCGGATCTCCACTTCAAGACTTCCAACTTAAATTTTCCACTATTTCTGGCGTGAGATACCATGATATTGACCAGAATACCATCATAATCCGAGTATTCTACTTCTCGCAGGTCGAGAATATAAATATAATGAACATGAAACGTTTTCTGGCCACGCGAAAATTAAGCATAATCGCTACCGAACCAGGGTCGGCGAGTTGTGCGCTTTCAAATATCATTTCACGAAATCAACAAACAATATTATACACAACCGTTGATATTTGATGAAAGGAAGACTTGCTGCATCACGTTCAATCAATCTTTTAGACACACATACCTTGTAAATGGTTATATTTAGGGTCAAAATTGAACACTGTCACAGCTCGGCGTCCGTGTTGCGCGTCTACATTACTCGCGTAGACAACACGTTTTGTCAAAATGGAGACCGGTTTCGTAAATGGACAGACACATATATGCTGAATTTCCGTGGTAAAGTTTCAGAAAAATTGCCCTTTTAACTCTATAATTCGATATGTTAATTAAAAAATGCTTTCGGGATAATAAATTCGTTATTCAGGTTTTTCCCAGGGTGTATGAAAAGTTATGACCCTCCCTGAAACTCATACACCCTGAGGCTGATGCCTCAGGGTGTATGAGTTTCAGGGAGGGTCATAACTTTTCATACACCCTGGGAAAAACCTGAATAACTAATATTATCCAGACTCCTGGCCTTTGTGGTATTGTTTTTCCTTTGTCATGTTAATGGACAAAACTTTCCAACATATACCCATATTGAGATTTGTAGTGTCGTAGGTGATTGAACTCCACTTTCAAATGTGCCTATCAGAAAAGAAAAAAAAAAAAAAAAAAAAAAAAAAAAAAATTGCCTACCTACCCATCTTTTGCAATGGTCTGTTACCTGAAACAGGCATATTTTTAAGGATGGCCTAAACAATTATTACATACATGTGGATTACATGTATCAAGAGATAGGGTTGTCAAATAACTGGGCCTATTTTACCACATAAGGTAAGTGTAAAGTAGGTCAAGGTCACTAACCATTGCTTAATTTGTTAACCAAGGTCACTAACAATTGCTTAACCCAACCTGGCCGGGGGGGGGCACTTTCCGCCCCCCAAAGTTGGGTTTTTTGCTCCTATCTCCGGAACGACAAAAAATTGCGAGCTGAAACTTCTTGACTTTTAGATTATCATATTGGGGTTATTTTGAGCCTATTTGCATGACCCCCCCGAGCAGAGGATCATGGGTAAATTCAAAATAGCAGCCATGTGGGGTACCAGAAAAGTGATGTTTTTGTCATATTTCTTCAAAAAATTTGCTTTTCTGTATGGAAAAGTGGGTAAAATCTATTTTATTTCATATCAGATTATTATTTACTAATTTATCATGCAGTTTTTGAGAAGAAAAAAGAAATAAAAAATTTGCAAATGGTCCAAAAATGCTCTTTTTGAAAAGCACGTCAGACGGCCATCTTGAATTTTTTTACATTTTCTTGTAGAGCTTGTCCAATGATATAGTGTGGTAAGTTTCAGCCCCCTAGCCTCAGCGATAGCGAAAATATATAGGGGAGGGGGGGCACTTTCCGCCCCTCCCCAGGCTGCGGTACACCCCAAATCGCCCAGGCCAGATAGGGTTAATTTGTTAACCAGATGCATAAATGTAGGGTGAAAATCTGGATAGGATAGCTATAATATTTCAACAGATACTGCGTGAACAGCATTGAACATACTTTTGAGATGAAATTTGATCTTGAAACAATATTTCTCCTCATAAGGCCATATTGAAGCAAAAGAAGTGATATTTCAAGAAATCAAGAGAAAAGAAAAATTGGATCCTACCTACCCAACTGTTTTCAAATATGGCAAACACAAAATATTGCGGATGGCCTAATCATGCCTCATACAGATCAGAATATTTTATCCAACATAAATTTATACAATCTGACACTGTCTCTGATATTGATGAACCATACATGGTTCCTTCTATATGAAGGCTTGGCTACTGTCAGGTAGAAATGGTCACCTGAAATGGGTTGATTATTTTGGAAACCTCAAACCGTGAAGTTACATGTAGAAGAATGGATTTACTTTGGAATTACATGTACCTGGAGTTATATAATATCACAATGAGAACCTGACTGTACCCTATGTACACAGACAGATATACATGTAGAAATATAATTAGTTCAGACTTTCACGTGAAATCAGGCTCTTTATTTTCCTGGCAGCCCTTGACGGACGTCCATTATGACAACTTTGCTAATGTGACATATATTTTTTTCTCCGCCAATTTCCTGTGCATATACTGTTCTGTATTGAGGGGTCATAAGATGGGAGTTTCTCAGCACTGGACGGACTATAGGCAAGATGTAGGCTAGCTGTACCAATCAGAGCATGTCCCTCCCTCCACATTGCCCCCAGCCAGTACTACATGACTAAGCACATAATATGTATGTCACAGAGATGAGCTATAGGCTCCTATTGTCACTTAGTCTGACTGGAATACTAAGCTGGAGATGTGATGGAGACTGAACAACATGTATTTAAGATAAGCACTGTTGGTTAATTAGAGAACCATTCAATAAGGTGCAAAACTCTGTGATTTATTTCAATCGACAGATCAATTACATACATTACATGTATTCAAGAATCATACATTCAATGAGCAAACGAAAGTACACATTCTCAAGTTATTGCACCTGTAGGACACCACTGATTGTTCATAACTGTACACTATATATACTGAAATCCTATAGGGGTTGAAATGATTGAGAATTTCAGATTGCCTTGGTTTGGGCAAGGGATTTATTGGTTGTCGCTTGCCAGTACTAGCAATATTAAGTTATATAACAAATTGTATGCATTATTTCTGGAGGAAAATGCTGTTGCCAATGAACAATGAGACTTGTACCCCGCATATTAACAGCAGATAATTTGTGCCTTTGGGTGAATACTAACCATTCAGTTACCACTGCCATATTTTTATCAGAGCTTTATGTTTAGGATATAGGGAAAATTTTGTCAAGTGACAGGGTATTGTCATATTTTTTGTTATAATGTACAATGTACAATACACTATGTACAAGGAAGACAGTAGCTGCCAGATTACTCAATCAAAACAGAACATTTTATTGGCTGAATGGACAGCGCCATATTTTTCTGCAGAAATCATGGAAATTGAGGCCATTCGATTGGCCAAAAGTATATTTACATGTACATGTACCTCGCACTTCCACAAGCTTCATGTACATGTACAGCGCACACACATTTTTCTCTAGCACCATCATAAGTAGGGGGCCTATACGAGAGTCCATTAGTTGGTTATTACTCAACAGTGCATCACTGAATCAACCAATCACAGCGCTCGTACTTCGTAACCTTGCTGGAGGGTTAGTTTGTTGTTTCAGTGCAATTGTAACATGTTTTATGGGAGACATTGCTTATAGATGTAGGTTTTACATTGTAGGGTTGGCACTGTTTTGTGTGAGTACATGTAGGCTCCAAAGAACCACTCTGGAAGCAGCAGCATTTCTACTGTTAATTTTCATAATAGGCTGCAGATATGGTGGGCGGGGGAGGGGGATGCCACTGACTTCTTCCCTCTTCGCTCATTCTAAATCAATAATTTGCAGCAATTTCTACTTGCCTATTTCTTTTAATTTTTCAAACAGCCTACGTGTATTTAGAATTAGAAAGAGAAAAAAACTATCTTTAGGTCAACTGAGGCTACATTGTGTGGCATGGATGGGTTATTTATCCCAAGAACTAAAAAGATAGGCAGTGAAATTTGATGAATGTTAGCAAAATTTTCTCTATGCAGATGACAGAAGTTAACTTTTGACCTCTGAATAATTAGAAGAAATAGGGTAATTTGTTTTGAACTCCTATTCTAATCCTTAATGAAACCCCTGGTACTACGATAAATCCTATAATAGTTCGCCCACCCTATCAAAATTCAATCACCTCCAACTTTGCGGACAAAATTCAGTGAATCATTCTAATAAATCTGATCACCCTCCAAAATCACTCAAATAAATGAAAACAGAATAATGGCTTTTCTGCAGGATTTCCGACCATTATTAAAATTGACTGTGATTGAATTATTAGAGGAGTATTGTATTTGTGATGATGGCAGTTATTTATTTGTGATGATGGAAGTTATTTATTTGTGATGATGGAAGTTATTGGAACATTTCAAGTTCTCAAATACAGAATATTTATCAAGATGAGTTACATTCATCAATACTGAAACTAAATCACTTGCACAGGTCAAAATAATTGAGATTTTCAGGCTGCCCTTTGGGAAATAATTCGTTGAAAGTTGCTTGCAAGCCCATAAAGTTTCAACTTGTCCTACATATAACATGTACCATGCTGACTGTGTGTTAGACATTTTGCAACCAAGAAAAAATGCAGTTGCCCACAGACAGATTTATGCAACAATTGCCCTGCCCATACGATTGTCTCTGGAAAGCAGTCAGGTACGATATTATTTTTACCTATAATACTAAGGGTCGTTTGGAAAGCTATTGAGTCACCTTGATATTAAAACTTACATGTACATGTGGTGGTCTGCAGGAATATATTGTATACCAGTACCATGGATACAAGGAAGCCCCGTCAGATGACTAAACCATTATTAAAGCTTACAAGTAACTTATATTGAATATGTTGATCAATGAGTGACATACTAACATGACTAATTGAGAGCCATTTTTCCTTGTGAGCTTTGTCAATTGTACCAATTGCATTAACTATATATGTATTATCAGTAAGACTGTAACCAGTTCTGTCACCACTAGACTCATTACATTATGGGTACCTAGTGTTTGTCACTTTAAAATGTCTATCAGGCAGTGGTGTGTCACTATATACGTTGTGTGTCACTTCATATCCAGTATTTCACTTAACCTTACCTGGTCTCTGGGGAGGGGGGGGGGACACTTTCGGCACCCCTTCCCCTGTTGGTTTTGTGCTCCTACATGTATCTCCGGAAAGCCCCAGAGTCATACATGTATTGAGGTCATTTTTAGCATATTTACAGGACTCTCCCAGCAGAGGATCATGGGTAAATTCAAAATGGCGGCCATGTGGTGTACCAGAAAAGTGATATTTTCGTCAGATTTCTTCAAAATTTTGGCTTTTCTGCATGAAAAGATTATTATTTACATGTACTAATTTATGATGCAGTTTTTGCAAAGTGTTACTGTAAACGTGTGTATCCAGTGTCACTGAATGTAATAGTACTAGCTTGTCACTAGACATCAGTTGATCATGTGTATGAAGTATGTCACTACATTATATAGACAAGTGTCACTGTAAACGCGTGTATCCAGTGTCACTAAATATCTGTATCAATTGTGTGACTGTAATCATGTGTGCAGTGCATCCATCAATAAGCATGCCACCAGACACAATGTGTATTCATTGTCACTACTTGGTGAGAGCTGTTATTCACTCCCCACAACTTTGTATAGAGGGAGGGATTCACTCAAGATTGTCAGTATTACTCTCCAATAGATTTCTCATTTTTTCAGGAGAGTGATCAACAACTCTCCTAGACGAACTTTAGTTGAGTGATGGAGTGGGAGAGTGATCACTCTCCTTAAAAACGAGACACTTACGGATGTGGATAGATATCGGACAGATCAATTATTGGACACGCATCTCGTGCGCACGTGTTGTTCTCGTGATGACAACACAATAAGATGTCAGAACAAAGGGGAATCATGCAAACTATAGAATTATAGGTACCGACAAAAGTGTGGCGGAGAGCGAAATTCGACCTACCCCCTTGTCTTCCCAATGTCACTCCAAAATAATTACGTGTACAAATCAAACAATAATCATATCATTTTTCACATCAGAACTTCCACTAACGATTCCCAGTACAATTCTTGAAAATAGATTGTACTTCAATGTGAAATCCTTGTTCGCGATGGGTGTCCGATAACTGGTACTGTCCTTGGCATGAACTGAGCTGAAAAGTCGAGTTAAAAATAGCTCCCGCACGTGCAGAAGGGAGTGACGTCATCAATGAAATTTCTTATGGAAGAAAGGTGACGAGCTCAGCATTCATCATGTCAGTTTCCGTGTCATTTCGAGAAATACTTTTTTATATATTCCAGAAAAACATTCGAAAATGCACGATAATAGATCAGACAGATAATAGATCGGACAGCCGTAGTTCATCTGCTTGGTCACTAAATATTTGTATTGTTTGTCATTGTAAATTTATGTATCCAGCATGCCACTAGCTACAATGTGTATCCAACGTGTCACTACTTGTATCCAAGTCACAGGGTATGAAATAGACAAACAAATTTTAGTTGCCCATCGGCAAGCACGGGAAACCAACACATCCAAATGCATTGCAATTTGTACAGAATTTGGTTGCCCAAAGGAAATTTAGGTTGCCCCGGGTAACCGGGCAAAGGGATATTTCGCACCCTGAAGTCATTTCCTGTGGATTAATCATGTGCTCACTAACTTTGTCCATACGTTTTGAATCTGTGGTGTCAATAAACAGATGCATTAGTATCTATTGTGCCACTGACTAAACATATCGATTGTCAAGATGTATGTCCCTAGAGGAGTCCATCCAGTGTGTGTCAGTATTAAAATATGTGTATACGTCCAATGAGTTACGGGTTGACATAATTATTCAACTTTCCCTTTGGGCAATGGTTTGTAAAACATTGTTTGACTATAGCACTTTTAACGAAGTCCCTTCTACATGTACATGTGGTGTTTTGGCATGAATATGCTCAACTGAAGGAGCGAAAAAGCCTTGACCATGCCAATTTTAGGTTTCTCCGGCAGGCGTATTTTGACCCCTGTATGTCACTTATAACTATGTGATTGGAATGTTCGCTATGTCACCATGTGTATCACTGGTCCCACTACACATATACATCAATAGTTTAAAATCTCTCTCAATCGACTCTCACTGGTCACAAACTTACACGGGCATTATTTATCAGTGGTGCCTCACCAAATGGTGTGTATTACAAATTTACCGTTCCCTCAAATTATCTGATAAATGTCATAATAACTTGTTAGTTTTGCCTCACTGTATGTGCATCAGTTGTGAAAAATTTAGGCAATATTATTAGTTGTCTAATTAAATACTTATATATCAACATCTGTTGGATGTATGATATCTGTATGTCAATTAAATAGAACATGTATTGAGGCGGCTTATTTCATGCATATCAGGTTCTCATTGAATGGAAAATCTATTGAACTTTGTGGACCTCCCTAGAATCTGTTTATCTGAAAAAGGAAGAAAGCAAGCAGGTAGATAAAACGCAGTAATGATTGATCCATCTTTGTCAGCTGGTGCCATCTTTTGGAAGGTAAAAGTCTCAGTATTCCCTAGCTGCTGTTCTCTGAAAGGAAAACTATTAAGCAGGGATTATTAAAGCTAAAGCATGTACATAGACAACACTTGGTAATCAAGCAATTATTACCTCTCCAGCATAACTGTACTTTGCCTTGAGAATTAGTCTAAATAGTCTAGACCTATTTTCATCATCAAAGGGCATTGTACCACTTAATAGTATATAGGTAACCACACCAACTGCCCATAAATCCACCTGACATGTATATGGCTTCCGTGCTAGAATCTCAGGAGCGATATACTCTGGCGTTCCACAAGTCGTCCTCATGTAGTTGTCAGACCCTTTCCGACTAGCACTTAATCCAAAATCCGTTATCATGATTTTGGAATCATGACCAGGGTGATAATAGAGTAAATTCTCTGGTTTTAGATCTCTATGGGTAATTCCTAAACTGTGCAGATAATGCACCCCCTGTAAAACCATGTTTAACACACGTGTGGCATCTCTCTCGGTAAAGCTCCCTTTGGCAATAATCCTGTCGAATAATTCTCCACCCGTAGCTAACTCCATCACCATATAGACTTTCTCTTTTGTCTCAAATACTTCCACCAGTTGGATAATATATGCGTGCTTTACTCTCCTTAGCACACTTAGCTCTGACTCGAATACTTCCTTCCCTTGGATTCTATCTATCATTTTGATAGCATACGGTTGTTTTGTTACCCTGTGTTCTACCCTGACCACTCTGCTAAAACTGCCCCTACCGATCAGGGCTTTTATATCGTATTTAGCGGTAACTTTGGGATCAAACTTGGCCCTGTATTTAGCCACCCGCTTATTGGGCCTGCCGGCTTGCGGACCTTGGCCATCTTGTTGGCCGTAATTGGCTTTCGGTTTATGGACGTGTTGTTTCCCCGTTGTTTTTCCATCTTGCCCGTACACTGTCTTCACAAGATGCCCATCGGACGGAGCTTCGGGAACAAGTTTGCTGCTCACGCAGCCCATCGCTTACAAAGACTGTGTTCTTGGTTTTCATTCATCCCCTCTCGGTAACACAGAGGGGATCAAAGACACGATCTGGACAAATTATACAGGCTAGTGATGCCACAGTTACCCACAAATTCACCGACTTCTACACACAGCCCTCCATCACTGTAAAATAGTGTCGCTCTTTTCGCGCACCTGCTGGTTTCCGGACCTATTTTGGGAAGAAAATAGTTCTTGACAAGAAAGTTTACATACACTAAATTAGGCGCTTTTCGTTGACTGTACAGTTATTTCATAAATATATCTGAACACGAAGTGTTCATGCGTATCAAAATACACCGACGCAAAAATGGTTGAACCGCACAGATCCATCGTGTACGAATACACCCTAACTGTTCGGCAGAGTCTGTGAGACGGCCACAATAGACACGTGACTTCATTGAGTGACGTCAAACGTTGTTAACAACGCACTCTGTTTATACCACGACAGTAGGCTTTGTATCCGTTCGTGGAATTTATCGACTATAACCGGGTAAAGTTTGCTCAACAATGGGAATCAGCAAACATGACAAAGATAGACTGATGTAAATCTAGTCCGAAAAGTGAAAAATACTGAACTTCCCCTTCCCAGGTAGGCTATACATGCTGTATTCGTGGAGTAAACGATCTTGCATTCATCAACTTGCCGTGGACGTCAGAGATTCGCCTGAAATTATCAGGCGTTTCTCGAAGTATTCAACTAACCCTGAACTTATTACGGAATATTCTTCGAATTTGTGGTTAGTTAATGCACTTCGGCCTCATGACCCCGGCCAGTGAATCTGACTTTAGGGTATTGATGCAATAGTTTTTTTTATATTAATTAATTTTACACACCGTTCAAGATAATGCAAAGGCATTCCGATGAATGACGAGAAGAATCCCAAATCATGAAATTCACTTTGACTGAAAAAAAGGTTTTCTCATTTAAAAATAAATCTCTAACACAGAGAGAGCTTTCATATTGCGGATAAATTGTGCAAGCCACTGACGATCGTTGTCTTTTACTGAATCAGAGAAAACTCACCAATTCAACCTACGCCCATTGCAACCATCTTCACAACGTCAAGGTTTCTATGTGTGAGCCAAAGACGAACCCTTGACCAACTTGCATAGCAGACCGCGTTCCGCCCACATTCCAGTTACGTGTTGCTTTACGTTGAACACGATACATTGCCCAAGCGTACCAGGGGCTATATCTATGATAGAGATACCCCTGGTTTTAGCGAGGATGGTTGCAACATGCCCCCGTCTCCCCTACCAATATTCCTCATTCTGATAGGCTAAAATAATTATGCGTCTGTGCTATATGTATATAATTAGACTGCAGATAAAATATATTAAGGCTTTAACTGAAGATTTCCCTTCACTTTTACTGGCCTTTCCATAAAATTTGAAAGAATTCCAAGAAGATTTTAAAAAGAATTCGCCTTTCATGGATATTCACAGACGGAATCACCATGGAGTTTGCTCATATTTTTATCCTGAGTAGTATAGAAAGGACCGATCTCCTAGTATTTTTGCGTCGCAGGGGGAGGGGGATAATATTGTTAAATAGCTCTGTGGTTGCTATGGCAACGGGGAGATGCAAAACTTAGGAATTTCCATGGTACTCTAAAATGTGGAAACATGGATTTAAAACTGGGGAAAATCTCAGTTCAATGGGTCGAGGTGGGCCAATATGGACCAAAGGGGTCGGAGAGGGTCTCAACATAAAGCGCTTGTCGAGGCTGATCACGCAACTTCCAATAAGAACCACGCAGTCTAACTTTGCCTCGCAAAAGCTTCAATATGATACCCCGCATGGCCCATTTGGGTCCACGATGGTCCCTATATTGCCCAAACACGTCCCTGCACACCCTCAAGATGCCTTCTTTCGCTACTACTGTCCAAATGCGCATGCGTAGCCTTACGTCATTTCCAGCCCAAACTATGTCTGTCGTAGTCTACAGCGCATCAAGTTCAGAACCTGCACGTCATATTTGGACCAAGAATAGACCCTAACACTTTCAAAGACGCCTCTGCGCACCCCCTAATTACCCGCTTTCGCTACTACGGCGCATGACGTCATTTCCAGTCCAAATCACCCCAAGCTTAGTCTATACACGCGAAGCACTTCAAGACGAGACCCTGCACGCCATATTTGAATGAGATATGACCCTTAGTCGCTCAAATATGCTGGGTGCGCACCTCCAAAATGCGCACTTTCGCTACTACTCCTCGTCTGCGCATGCGTTCCATCACTTCCCTCTCAAATCACGCCAGCAACTTTAAGTCGAGACCATACACGTCATATTTGGATGATATATGTCCGACCCCTCAATCACTCAAACACGCCCATGGGCACGTCCAAGATGTCCAATTTCACTACAACGTCTCCACAGCGTATATATGCGGTATCCCGTCCACCCAAGCGTCCTCTACACGCCAAAAGCTCCCCACCCTCCATGACCCTTACGACCCATATTGGTCCAACTGGACATATTTGACGGGCATTTTCCCCATTTTTAGGGGTTCGTGGTTCCACCTATTATATTTTCAGGACAAATCCTACATTTGCATGCAATCACCCATCACGTGACCGATCTCAACGGGTGCTTCACGTTTACATCCTACCCGACAACTCAGGACACCTATGGGTCCCACCTAGATCCATTCAACGGCTTGTCTAGTCCCTTTTCCTGCATTTTCCCCCTGAAAATCCTAGTTTTGCATCCACCCCAACCAGTCACGTAACCTAACCGCCCATCGCGGTCTCGACGAGCACTTCAGGTTGAGAACCTTCCCGACTCCTTAAGATCCTATTGGCCCACCTCGATCCACTGGAAGGGGCTTCTCCCAAGTTTTAAATATAAAGTACATGATTCTTCATTTTTGCATTTACCCTACCCATCACGTGTCCTCTTCTCTATTCTCCACATTGTCATAGCAACCCCAGGTCCATGGTCAAAGGTCAAGGGCCGTGGCGTCATGACGCCGCATTTACGTCCCATCCCCCCCCCTCCTCCGCCGAAAAAATACTAAGAGATCCGTTTTTTCTATACTACTACACTAGGAAGCAAAGCATGATAGTTAATGAATCGTTGGTCACTGACTCCTACAGCTTATTTCAGAGTGCATGCCTTTGTACAATCTTATATTCACCAATTAAAAGGATATTGTCTATTGCTACAACCAATATACTTCCATCTGCGCCAACCCAGTCAAATGAAATTGCGACAGAGATAGTCTGGGCCGGTTTGCACCGGCATAGAGTAGGCCAACAACGAGCGTAAAACTTCCTATTCCCGGAGTTGTCTTACATCTGATTGCCGACAACCGATTCACATGCCGACAACCTGTCGACTACCGGGTAAAAGTTCGATATTCACTGCACAAGCAAAAGCTATATTGTTGGCTTTGGAAGGTATTGGGTCCACTAAAAGGAAAAAAAATGTCATATTCTCAGATTCACTGTCACGCCTTCAAGCGATTAAAAGAGGAACTTCAACTCATCCCACCATCTTCAATATTCTACAATTATGACTGTAGATTTGATCAACAGATAGATATTGTGTTTTGTTGGTTGCCTAGTCACGTTGGCATCAAAGGTAATACTGAAGCTGAGAGAATGGCTAAGGCAGCCCTAGATGATGAGGTTGATCCTGTTGGAATCCCATATAGCAATTTCAGACCCTCTATCTGTACTTATGTGAGAGGGCTGTTTCAATCTTTATGGGATGCTGTGAATAATAACAAACTTCATGAGTTCAAAAAACTGTAGGCTATGCTCATCTGAACAGCCAGAAACGTTTCGATCAAGCCATGATCAAGCGATGTAGAATCAGCCATACACGATTAACTCACGAACGTTTACTAAAAAAAGAGCCAGTCCCAAGGTGTATTCCATCCCACGAAGATCTCACAGTGAAACATATTCTTATCGACTGTATAGATTTTAAGATTGTAAGAGATTCTTTTTATCGAGCGACTACTTTGGAAGATCGTTTTAGTCGGGTGAGGGAGGACTGTGTCTTGGGTTTATTTGAGAGAAAGCGGTTTGTTGTATAAGTTTTAATGTGTGTATGTTTTAAAGTGTTGTATTACTAAGTTATTGGCTTGAGTACTTAGACTTTTGTTTGATCGTCGCTATATAGCTGAGATATTGCTGAACGCGACGTTTAACCTTAATACTTCTCTCTCTCTCTCTCCTATTCTACTCAACGAGAGCTTCATGCGACACCATATATACCACATTAGGACTAGGAATGACCCACATCTTCCCAAATACTCCCCTGCGCATCGGAACATGCCCGGTCTCTACTACTCCTACTACATGACACTGAACACAACGAGAGCTCATTCACTCCCACATGCCCACCTCTGTGGGCTAGCGTGTAAGGGTGGTTGGTAGGCGAGTAGTAGGGAAAGGACCAATTTGGTATTATTTTTGAGCGCATGGAGTGAGCGCTGTGGAGTCACATAGAGCTGACGTCACTTCCGGGTCAAATGTCACTTCCGCGTCAAAGGTCACTTCTGGTGTCAAAGGTCTCGTTCGGGTCACGTCCGGGTCACGGGACTTCCGTTGTCAATCTGCTCGTGCGCAGTCGTGCAATAGTAGAAAAAAAGGCATTGGGGTGGATGTTTTGGGTTAGAGGCGGGTCATTCCCGGTCCGATTGGGTGGTGTGGGGTGTCAAAGTGAAGCAGTCATGGAGGAGCGTCCGACTGCACTAGTGTGTTTTGGAAGTAAGGCAATGGCGCGTATGCGCAGACAGGGAATTGTGGGAAAAGGGCATTGGAATGAACATTTTGGGGTCGAGGTGGACCAATATTGGTCTGAACGGGTCGTGTCGAGTATCAAAGAAAACTTATCGTGGGGGAACGTCCGACTGCACAGACGGAATTGTGGGAAAAGGGCATTTCATTAAACGTTTTGGGGTCGACGTGGACCAATATTGGTCCAAAGGGTTCGTATGGGATGCCATAGTGAAGCACTCGTGGGGGAACGTCCGACTGAATGAGTGTGTCGTGGAAATGTCATCCATCTGCGCATGCGCAGACAGGGAATTGTGGGAAAAGGTCAATTAAATGAACGTATTGGGGTCTAGGTGAACCAATATTGGTCTAAAGGGGTCGTGTGAGGTGTCATAGTGGATCACTCGGGTGGGGGGGGGGGGGCGTCCAACTGGATGGGGTTATTGTCTGAATGCCCTCCATCTACGCATGCGCATTGGGAATAGGGCATTGATGGACTATCCTTGCTCCTATTGGGCCGCTATTTTACAGTGTGGGGTAGATTAATGTGACGTCATCAGTAGTAGGGAAACGTGTTTAAAGTCCAGTTGCCCCCTTAGCAGTAGACAAAGCAGAGATCCAGTATATTTGCTCTATCACCTTTGGTGAGAGATAACAGTAACGCCTGTTCGCCCTATCTTAACGATAGCCTTAACGCCTATCTTAGCGCACGTTCTCAGAGAAAGATCAGCACGTTTACAAGTTTTCATGTAGTTGATTCTCTCCAATGTTACATCGTACTCAAGCTGGGGGAGCTGCGTTGAGTATCACACAATTCTTGTATGATCTTGTCCTTATATCAGACGAATTGGTTGGCTGCTCTTGTCCAATCTTTTCCATCTGGTGTTCAGTCTGCCTTCGTGTTTAGCCACAGAATAAAAATTGAAATATCGAACACCATGCTTTTTATTATTTTCAAGCACCGTGATATTAGATACAAGTGTTCACAGAGCTGACTTTAACGATCAGAATGTAGACATATAGAGTATATACGGCGTGTTACAATATCCATCAGTGCATGGGTGAATACGTTCAGGCTATGGGGTGGTCGGTTAACTTAGTGACGAAAAACGTGACATTGGTCGACCTATCCACGATACATTGGGTGTTGGGGAGTTGTTGATGGGCCCATTCCAATACATCCAATTGGTCCACTTGAGTCACCACCGTCTCCAGAGACGCATGATTAATGATGATGAACGGTTGGTCAAATACACGAATGTTAGTGCTCGGGTAAAATTCCCTGACTTGGTTGATTTCCTTCTGCCGCAGCAAATATCCGAACGCCAGATTTAAGGCCGTAGTTTGGCCATTGAAGATGGCTTCCATGTATCTGTGCAGACAGGTGAGGTCGACCAATCGGAAAGTGTAGATGTCTCGCAGCGGGCGATGACGGTGGAATCATCGTCGAATCATGGACCAATGGTCCCGGTAGATGACACTAAACTGGTATCCGGTAAGAGGTCGTTGGGGACATCTTCCTGAAAATGTTCGATGTCGTCAGGCGTATGACTTAGAACCGTATCGCTGGGATCCGGCTGGATTTCCAAGGACTCCTCGACTGTGGATATAGGCGGGCTGTCCATGATCGCATCACCAGCGGGATTAGCCTCCCTGGGCTAACCTTCAGTTCTTAGGCGCCTCTTCAGTGGCGAGTTGTCGTCCAAGCTGTGGTGACGGGCCATGAATCAAACGTTGGTGCTGTCTTAACTGACTGGGCCGTTTGAAGAGTTGATGGCAATCGGGGCATTGTTCCGTTGTTCTCTCGCGGAGTAGCCGTTCGTGGCGCCGTAACGCATCCTCTGGATTAAATGACCGTATGCAGGTTATACAAGTATACTGCAAGGGGTTGTGGGGGGAGGCCTCGTTTCTGCGTAAATTGTTTGAACGATTAAACTGCTTCAGACGGGTCGTAAACAAGAACGTGTCGGCTGCGGATCAGGGAATGCTGAAAACTCCCAAGGCATTGAGACGAGCGTTAAGGCGTAAAGATAGAGCGTTGATGCGTTAAGATAGGGCATTAAGGCGCTAAGACGAGCGTTAAGGCGTAAGACCGGGCGTTAACGGGCGTCTGCATTTCGATGAATTAGTGTCAATTCCATGGAATATCTAGACCCATCAAAGCTTCTGAGCTATTTCACCACGGCGTTGAAACGTTAAGCTAGGCGTTGGTGGGCGTTACTCTGTTACGTCCATAAAGCAAGCATATCCCAAAGAGGTGCACAGTCGACGTTCCATTCGGCAAACACTCTACTAAGATGTTCACGTGTACGACTTGCTCGAAGCCCTTTCTTCGCCTGGACAGTTTGCACGTGCACGCCACTAGGTACCCACGCATACATGTGCAGAGTGTGATGTAGTCGTTAAGCATCCCACTCAATTGAGACGTCACCAAAGTGTCCGTTCGTGCTTTAGAATAGGTTAACCAGAAGACTATTCTGTGAAGTCATGTGACGCAGTCAGTATGTCGGCACCTCTTCCCACTTCCCTTATATGTGTTGTAATTTTTTCCTGTATATGGCGAGATTCTGCTGGTGGACGTTTCGTCCCCGAGGCCCGCCCCCTGTACAGACCTTTTGGTCTTTGATATATGTTGGCATTTGTGGAAAGTTGATGCTGGGTCGACATCGGGCCTTACAGACTAGTCTTTTGTGTTAAATGCCGTCATTTACATCTGACGACGATACAGCTCACCAATCTCCAATGTACGAGTTGTCACAGCGAAACAGCTCACCAATTACCAGTATACGAGTTGTCAGAGCATTTCCATCATAGCTCTCTAGATTTGTATCTAATACCGCTTATGCCGGTGCTAGGGGCCGTGTGGTCATATCATCCAAGTTGCCACATGAACAGGTACAATAAAAGCATACCTGAGATACAACACATGCCACGAATCGTTAGATTCTTGGTATGTGCTTTAGAATAGGTTAACCAGAAGACTATTCTGTGAAGTCATGTGACACAGTCAGTATGTCGGCACCTCTTCCCACTTCCCTTATATGTGTTGTAATCCATGGATCACGCTCACGGATATTTCAGTTCCGATGGAGATGCATCTTCGAATTGAAGAACCCAGGGAGGTCGATCCGCCGCCCCGAGTTGAAGAACCGATGGAGGTTGATTTCAGTGACGAGGAGCCTTTCCATCTCCGGACAAATACCCACCTTTATGGTGTATAGTGGCATTGGTATAGTGGTAGATATGTCTCAAGTGCGCACCGAGCATATCTGCGCTTGAATCTCTCATGCTGTACAGGGCTGCGATGTGCTGATTGGTGGAAAGAACAATGTAGGAGAGTTCTTGTGAGGTGAGGGTTTATAAAAGTGGAGATAAATGGGAGTTTTCAGCATTCCTTGATCCGCAGCCCACATGTTCTCTTGTACGACCTGTCTTTAGGCAATTTACGACGCCATGAGGCCTCCAATCACAAAGCCTTGCAGTATACTTGTATAAACTGCGCAAGGTCATTTAATCCAGAGGATGCGTTACGGCGCCACGAACGGATACTTCACGGGGGAGAACGGAACAATGTTACCATTGTGATCAACTCCTCAAAAGTTCCACTGAAGGCTAATCTCGCTGGTGATACGATCATTGACAGCCCGGCTATACGATGATCCCAGTCATAAGGTTCTGGATCATACGCCCGGCGACATCGCGATCCAGTGGATGTCCATAGCGATCTCTTACTGGATACCAGTGTAGTAAATGACATTGGTCCATGATCCGATTATGTCTCCACCGTCATCGCCCGCTGCTAGACATGTACAATTTCCGGTTGGTCGACCTCACCTGTCTATACAGATACGTTGAAGCGTTCTTCAATGACCAAACTACAGACTTCAAGTTAAATCTGGCGTTCGGCTATTTGATGCGGCAGAAGGAAACCAAGTCCTGCACTTTTACCCGAGCACTTACATTCGGGTATTTGACCAACCGTTCACCTTCATTAATCGTGCGTCCCTGGAGACGGTGGCAACTTAAGTGGACCAATTGGATTTCTTGGAATGGGCCCATCAACAACGCCCCAATACCCAATGGATCGAGGAGAGGTGACCATTGTCACGCTTTTCGTCACCAAGCTGAACGACTACCCCATCGACTGAACGTATTCCCCCATCCGCTGATGGATACCGCAACATGCCGTATATACTCTATATTACTACATGCTGATCGTTAAAGTCAGCTCTGTGAACACTCGTACCTTATACTACGGTGCTTGAAATAATAAAAAGCATGGTGTTCGATATTTCAATTTTTATTCTGTGAATGAATACAGACTCAAAATGTTCATTCCAATGCCCTTTTCCCACAATTCCCTGTCTGCCCATGCGCGACATAGCCTTCCACGACACGACGCTCCTCTAAAACTGCTTCACTTTGATATCTCACACGACCCAATCGGACTAAGGATGGCTCACCTCTAACCCAAAACGTCCACCCCAATGCCTTTTTTTCTACTACTGCCGAACTGCACCTGTGAAGATTGTCACTGTCCCATGACCCGAAAGTGACCTTTGACCCCGGAAGTGACCTTTGACCTGGAAGTGACCTTTGACCTGGAAGTGACGTCAGCTTCACGTGACTCCACAGCGCTCAATCCGTGCGCTGAAAAATAATACCAAATCGGTCCTTTCGATACTCAGACGCCTAGTCCCGAGTGCGTGAATGACCCTGCGCTGTCACTTCTGCTACTACTACTACTACTATTACTACTAGACTACGCATGTATACGATGCCGTCATCTGTCAAGTCACACAACAGCATTGAGACCACTCCATAATGTAGGGGTCTGACACATTGATTAAGACCACATTGACACATTGGTCTGACAAATTGATTGAAATTGCAGTTTAAGGGCCGCTTCCCGTACGGATTTCGCAGCCCATCAAGTCAATGTTTTATTTTTTTTCTTAGTTTGTTAAAGATGTTTACAAGCGCTGTATTATCAAATAAACAAATAAATAAGTAAATAAATATATCAATAAATAAATAAGTAAATAATAATAAATGGGCGGATGGAGATATAAATAGAATAGAAGAATTGTCTATGTACAGGTTCATCGGTTGGTTTTTGATTAGGTTATATTGGCAAGTATGTGTTCATTGTTCATTGTGCATTGTAGTCGCGTGGGTGATTCCTTTGTCTTTGTACCCCTCTGTACAAACAAAGCCGTCCAGAAAAAACTGGGAGAACCATAGGCGGGTTCTTCCAGAAATCTGTGCCTGTAACAATTGCTTGGAGTGTGCACTGGGGTACAGGATGGCAGGTCTACATCCTATATCGGTGAAAGTCAAAGGATCATATTTGCATTAGACAATCGTTACATCGGTTGCATCTCAGGTGTGGCACATCTGATCTGTGTTGTCTTCAGTGAGTATGGTTTCAATTGTCCGTGGTTGTGGTAGGCATTGTTCGGTTTGGTTAGCTGTTTTTGTTTCCGTTGATTGTCCGTGATCAAGGTGTGGGTTTTGGGATTCCACTGAAATGGCTAGGTCAGGGTGGTTTCTGGGGTGTTGTCACTCACGGTGCTGTTTAATAATTTTTGTTGTCATCGGTGTTCTGTTTCATGGCTGGTCTTACTCGTCTGTACCCTTCAGTGTGCTGTGTCTGTATTACAAAGAATAGAAGAGTTTGTAGTTTCTTGTTTTCTGGTGTTATTTTTTGCCACCGACAGGCACTATCGTGATCTATGTCACACATGGTCAATAGCAATAATTAATTAGGTACATAAATAAATCAGTTGATAAGTAACTAAATATTATAAATAAAAAATATTATTATAATTAAAGCTGATGGTGAATGTTTGATATAACCTCCAGTCTGCCCCTGCTAGAAAACCGGACGGTTAACATTCGTTAAAGAGGGTTGGAAATAAGGGAACACAATTTGATCGGTGCTCATAATTAGGAGCTTTTAATTTGATCAGTGAATTTGTCTATCTTATTGCTATGGCATTTTGATTGGTTAGTGTCCAAATTTGATCAGTCATTTCTGATCACTGACCCTTATTTCCGCCCCTGTAATATAGTTTTGACTCTAAGCGTGCTACATTTATTTAAATTTGGTCTTTGGTTTCTTGGTGTAATCATATAATATTAAATGGTAGAGTAATAGTCAGTCGATTTGATACAAGCTAGTATGGTGGAGTATACCTTGTTTATAAGAGGAGGTTTAGGATTTAATATGGAAGCCAACGACAGAGGGACATTTAAGTTTTTGAGCTCGTTTTCCAGTGTGCGGCGATAGGTGTTATGTTTTGGGCATTTGAGTATAAAATGTACAGGTCTGACAAAGACCTGTACATACCCATTATATACTGTGTTTCTTGCTGTGACAAAATCAGACTTGCCCCGACATGTTCAATCTTGTTTAGTTTACCGGACGAGCCCGTCATATCGGCGGAAGTCACGTGACAGGAATCTGCGCAAGAGATTGTGTACTTGGGGTTGACTAGGCATGGGCGACCGGAAGTGAAGTGCGCGACCACACGTCACTGCGCATGCATAGGCGAACCCAAATACACATTCTCTACTACTGTCATGTCTTGCAAAAACTTATTCACAATGGCCGCTCATGTAATATAGTAATCAGCAGGTTAAGCTCTCGGAATTAAGCTTATAATTTTCCCGACCATTGTTAACACATGCTCACGGTAGAGTTTCACATCAGTTATAGCTGTGGTGTGGACCAGAGACAGGATAAATGGAAAGGCTGAGATCCAGACACAATATAGCTGGCCATAAACACAATGCCTGTATTATATGTCATAATCCTAGAACCATGGTGCATACATAATTTGAAAATGAATCTTTTTTACGGCCCGTTAATAACAGTTGGATTGTCCCCGCCTGGTACGAGCCTATCACAAAGAGGACCTGTTCAGCGAGTTTACACATTAGGAAAAAAATACAAAGCCTATAGTTGATCATATTGCATATAGTTTAGTGGGATCATCCAATCGTGGAGGAGCTACTGAACGTGGGATCAGCCAATCATGGTGGAGCTAATGAACATTGCTTCACAAGTCTACTGTCTGTCGTTACCTGAACAATACACGGGGTACAACTATAGGTATCACTTCCTGGATCTCTCCAAAAATCGTTGATGACGCACACCTGATAACAAGTCAATCTCTTATCCCACGTTCGAGTTGTCACACTGGATCCCATCCTTAGGGTGTAAAATAATAATACAATAGTATTTTGTCATTTTATCACATTTAATGAATGGAATAGAGATACTTGTCGATTGTTCATCGTCACGAGACCTCGGATTATATAGAGTCACATGCGAGCATATCTCTATAAGATCTACTTGCATTGAATGAAAAACGAGTAGAATGGTAAATAGACAGAAATGAGAATTATGCATTTTCTCTATTGGGTATCTTGCTCATGAAAATTGCATTTTCACAGTATGAAAACAACCAATGAATCTAATTAAAATTAAATGCTATCTGCTCCCCATTTGGATATGTCGCTTGTAGGGACATGTACGATTGGGGAGCATTGATAGGATATTGATTTATTAAGATTGAAAAACAACTGGAGAAAATATCAATATGGAAATTGTAATATCATTATATACAAGATACTTATCACACGAAAATAGGTCTGAATCGTCGTCTTCTCCATGCTGTTTGTAGATTATCATACCTGATGATAGAATGAGCCAGTCATAGACAATTCGCATAGTTTGCACAAGGTATATCTGATTAACACCTTCCCTCAATATTAATTTTCAACATACACATAAAATTGGCGTTTTTTTTACAATTTAGTTTTAAATACACAATATATTATACTATATGGAAGTTATACTTTTGTATTTCTTTAAAAGTTTCCAAGATCCCAAGGGATATAAAATGTTAGATAACTGATCGGTTTTTGGTACATTTCCTGAAAGCTGTTTATTCAGAAAATTTAGGAATCAAAAATCTGATGAAAACCAAATTGAACAAATCGAACGCTCCCCATCTTACATGTCACTGCAGTGGAAATTCATGTCACTCATGACAAGCAGTTGAGTGAAAAATTTCACTTAACCCTACCTGGCCTGGAGGGGGGCACTTTCCGCCTCCCCTGTTAGTTTTTGCTCCTATCCGGAACGACAGAAAATTGAGAGCTGAAACTCAGTGACTTTTTAGATGATCATATATTAGGGTCATTTTGGGCCTATTTGCAAATTCAAGATGGCGACCATGTGGGGTACAAGAAAAGTGATGTTTTCGTCATATTTCTTCAAAATTGTTGCTTTTCTGTATGGAAAAGTGGATAAAACCTATTTTATTTCATATCAGATTATTACTTACTAATTTATCAAGCAGTTTTTGCGAAGAAAAAAACAAAAATAAAAAATTGGAAAATTCTGACCTAAAAATCGTCCAAAAATGCTCTTTTCGAAAATGTCACAGTGACGTCATCATGGCGTCCATGTTGAATTTTTTTACATTTTCTTGTAGGGCTTGATCCAAAGATATAGTGTGGTAAGTTTCAGCCCTCTAGCCTTAGCAATAGGGAAAATATATAGAGGCACTTTCCGCACCACCTCCTCCCCCCCCCCCACCCAGGCTGCGGTACACCCCTAATCGCCCAGGCCAGATAGGGTTAAGTTGAGTGAGTTCAACTTGAGTGGAATAAACTTCACCCAACTTAAGTGAGTTACCAACACAAACTGGGTTGAAATTTGAGTGTATTTGACTCAAACCGGAGTGAATTTCGCTCAAACTAGAGTGAATTTCATTCAACTCGACCGGGATGAATTTTCACTCTTAGTTGGGTGGACTTTTCACTCAAATCTTTTTACAGATTACATCTGGTTTGAGTCAGATTGCGATTATAGATAAACTGATCAGGTTACCAAAAAAACGAAGTGCACGTATATATTTTCCCTGAATGAAGAGCTTTAACGAAAATATTGCAATTACTGATCATGCAGGATTTTGGAAAATTCTATGGATATTGGAACCTTTTAAAGAAATATAACGTTCTAATGTAAAAACGAAATTTTGTGACGATTTTGATATTCTGATTACCACATGTGAATTGTTTGAATTTACATGGAGCGATTTGTGAAAATATAGTCTTCAAATTTCGTCACTAATAACTAATAATGTTCCCATACCAAAAAGATTTGAACTTGCACAATTTTATAGTTTTCAAACTAAAAAGTGTCTCATTTTTTTAATTTTATTACTTCAGTTCAAAGTTTACAATTGGAATAAATCCAAAATAAAAGCATGAAAAACTTTGAAGCATTGAAAACTGCGGCAACTCTAATTGTGTCCTATTATGACTTTATACCCTCAATAGCATATGGATTTATCAGGACTCCAATCTGAAATTTTTAACCGAGAAAACCAGAAAAACTACCGTGAAGTGGGATGCGATCTTCTTCAATTTATGACCGGTAGTTTCTTCTACTAAATTCTACCCAAAGGATGGGTATGTATTCAAACGTCTGGTCTCCATGACAGCTCATTTTGGAACTTGATTTGCGGTACAATGATAAATTTCATGTTACTCACAGAAAAAGAAAAGATATGATTTGCCATTCAAACATCACATATGATAAGCTATAAAGAAGTGGAGGTCACTTTTTCAAAATTTAATCAAAAACTTTTGCTAGAGCACCCTAGAATAAATAAGAAGATGCACCCCAAAAAATATTCCTTAAAATTTAAGGAATAATCCCCCATTATTACACCAGCGGAATACTCCTTAAAATTCAATAAGGAATATTCCGTAACATGTTAAGGAAATTCCTTAACATTAACATGGTAAGGAATATTCCTTAATTATGTTGAGGAATATTCCGCTGGTGTAATATTCCTTAAATTTTCAAAGATTTTTTTTTTCTGTGTGGTAAGAAGATTATGCCTCTCACTTTTCCTAACAAACTTTATTGTCTACACTGTTTCTGAAAACTGACACTCTGTGACATATTCGGGTCATTTTTATCCCTCGGCCATTTTGGCCTCGGGGTATTATCGTCGTAAAGTACGTCAGTCCGTCCGTCCGTTATACCGCATTTTAGGAAAAAACTGCTGGAGATACAGTGACCAAATTTTGGGAACTTATCTATTTATACGTCAGACGCCTGTCGAAAATGGCTTCTCTCGGCCAATATTTTACATGCCCAAGTTATGCCCCTTTACAAATGTGTTAATTTCATATTTTGTGATATATGCTTGAAGTAATCAACTATATCTGCAGAACTGTGTTTGATACAGCTACTACATTTTGGAAACATATTTATATAGTTGTATTCGAGAAGTCAACAGAAAATTAGTCGCCTCAGTCCTTATTTTACGGAGTTACGCCCCTTTCAGGTGCAATAATTTTCAAGTTTGTGATACATGCTACAGTTTGTTTGGTACAGCAAGTTTGTTTGGTACAGCTTGCAAATTTTGATGAAACTTTTTTTCCTAGTTATATTCTAAATGCTTACAAAAAAATGAGTCCTCTCGGCCCACATTTTATGGAGGTTATGCCCCTTTTCGGATCTTATAATCTTTTTAATTATTTTTGTGATATATAGTTGAGTGTAAAAGTTATATCTGCAGACCCGTGTTCGGTATATCTACTAAATTTTGACAACTTATTCATCTAGTTGTATTCTAGATGCGTACACAAAAATTCATCGTGTCGGCCCTTATTTTATAGAGTTATGCCCCTTTCCGAGTGTAAGAATCTTAGATATGATTGAATGTATTAACCATTTATATCTGAAGAACTGTGTTCGGTACAGCTACCAAATAGTTACCTACTTGTATTGTAGAAGCCAAAAAAAAAAGAATTATTCGCCTTGGGCCTTATTTTACAAAGTTATGCCCTTAGTAGTATAGAGAGGACGGATATTTTCCAGGGAGGTAACTCTTGGTTCCCGTGGAGTTTCCGCCAGGGGGCGCCACCAGCTTGCAGGTATGACGTCACTTCCGGTCTGGGTGAATGGGGCGTGACCTGTGAACATGATAGTACATGTACTGACCTGTCTGTGGGGTTTTTCCACAATGTTGTTCACCTTCGTGTCTTTCCGGTGAGGCCCGTGTCTTTTCGGGTACGTCCGTGTCTTTTCGGTGAGGTCCGCCATCTTCAGAACATGATAGGCCATGTACTGCCCTGTCTGTGGGGTTTTTCCACAATGTCGTTCACCTTCGTCAAAGGTCATTGAGTGCACTTGAGCTGACCTGTATCCTTTCATCCCGTCTCTGACCTTGGATCATGTTTAGACATGTTAGGGGATTCCTCCGCGGTGATGCGGTTTGGCGGTGATGCGGTCTGCCTCCGCGGACAGAAAGTAGTCCCAAGTATATAGAGGGCTGAGGGTATGTCTGACTGTATGGAATGCATGTATTGACTTGTGTCTGGGTTTTTTTCCATCACGGGGAGTGCGCAGGTGTATGACGTCACTTCCGGTCTGCGCGAATCGGGCGTGACCTGGGTATGACTGTATGGGATGTACTGACTTGGTTCTGGGTTTTTTCCATCATGCGGCGATCACGTGATTAGGAGTGCATGTACGGACTTGTATGCCGTCCATTCATTTGAGTCGGGGACTCGGGGTCCCTACGGAAGGATTTTGCAAGTCATGGGTGGGTGTATGTAAAATGAGGATTTGTCTCGAAAATATAAAAAGCGGAACACGGACTTTATCTCTAACATAGAGGAAAACCCCTATCAACTCTATCCCAAAGGGCTAATATTGGTCCCTGGCTTATCGGGTTCTGCCTGGAGTGGGTGTATGTAAAATTAGGATTTGTCCTGAAAATATAAAAAGCGGAACACGGACTTTACCGCTAAAATAGGGAAAAACTCCTATCAACCCTATCCCAAAGGGCTAATATCGGTCCCTGGCTTATCGGGGCCTGCTGAGAGAGTGGGGGAGTGGGTGTATGTAAAATTAGGATTTGTCCCGAAAATATAAAAAGCGGAACACGGACTTTATCCCTAAACTAGGCGAAAACACCTATCAACCCTATCCAAAAGGGGTCATATCGGTCCCCGGGCTTATCGGGGCCTGGGTGCATGGGTGGGTGCATGTAAAATCAGGATTTTTCCCGAAAATATAAAAAACGGAACACGGACTTTACCCCCTAAACTAGGGGAAAACCCCTATCAAGGGCGTATATTGACTCCCATTGACCTTTGACCTTCAGTATAGAGTGCGTATATTCACTACCATTGACCTTTGGCCTCAAAAATTTGCATATCGTGACCTTTGACAGCCAATCAGAAGCGAGTATTTTGACCTCGTCTGACTGTATGGAATGAATGTACTGACTTGGTTCTGGAGTTTTTCCATCACGGTTGTGCGCAGGTGTATGACGTCACTTCCGGTCTCAGACCGAAGAGAGAACAACAACAACAACAAGGATGACACATGAGAGAACAACAACAACAAGACGTTTTTTTTCATATAGTTTATTTTCCCCAATGTTACATCATACCCACGCTGGGGGAGCCGTTGGGTATGTTTACAACTCAAGAAAACTCTTGTCCAATCAGAGGCCACCATTTGTATCTGTTATATTCCTTCTTGTCCGTTAGATGTATTTTCGGCTGCTCTTGTCTGTCGCCATTTCAGAAAGTTCCATCTTTGCTCGGTGTGACCTAAGCGTCGTCGGGCAGGCCTGGATATTCTTCGGGCAGCATGTCCTGAAACAGTTGTTTGCGCATTCTGATCGCATTTTCCAGGGCCTCGGTGGGTGGTAGTCCCATGGCCTCTTCCATGTGACGCTTGGTCTTCATGATGGGCCTGTGCGTGGGGTCGCCTTTCATTTCAAGCGGTAGTAAGGTATACTGTTCATAGATCGCCATGGCTGTTTTCCTGATGCGGGGGCGCATTTGGGTGTACGCCTGTTGTAAATTATCCTCTCCGGCGTCCTCGATCGCTGCAGCGTAAGTATTGATAGCTGCTGTCCCAATACGATCCCAGAAGGTAGGTTCTGCCTCACTTTCCACGGACGTAGGCTGACTATCTGAGGTCAAGCTCTCCGTATCACTAGATAGACTCTCAACAATCTCTGTTTCAGTATCAGTCGATACACTTTCAGCAGTCTCTGTATCAGCATCCGCCTCAACGGACTCCCCGGAGTCTTCAATCCCATGTATATTTTTCTGGTGTCGCATCATATCGTAATGTCTGGTGAACGTGCGTTCGCACTCAGAGCAAGTATAAGCCATGTTGACGGTTGATCGTCGACTGTGCGTGTTTTTGGAAATACGCTTGCTTTTATAGACAGTAACGCCCATCAACGTTTAGCTTAACGCTTCAACGCCCTGGTGAATTAGCTCAGAAGCTCTGATTTTCATGGAATTGACATCAATTCATCGAAATGCAGTGACGCCCGTCAACGCCCGTCGCTACGCCTTAACGCCCGTCTCAACGCCTTAACACACTTTCTTAACGCTTTAACGTCGTTTAATGATGCGTTCGAACAAATGTTTCTTTTGTGCTATTGCTCTGGCATACGCCGCTTTCCAGTTCATGCCCGAGGTTTTCAACATCGACGCTGTTCTTTCAATTTCCATATGGCCAGCGTCCTTATCCAACAATTTCATATGGGTCACGAGGTCGACATACCGCTGACGTAAAGCCCGTCGTAGTCTGGGTGCCAATCTGTTATGAGCTAAAATTGCGGCTTCCTCTTTCGGATACCCTTTGCGTTGAAACTTGTTTTCTGTGGCCCTCAACGTCTTGCCCATCTCGGCGTTCATACCTTCTTTGAACAAATCCTTCCATAGCCTCGAGTTCACATTATGTTTATTCCCTTGTACGAGTTTGAGTTGGTCCTTCACGGTTGGGTGATATTCCGGGACTGATATTCCGCTGTATGGGGGTGGGTTGCTGCTGCTGCTCTACCAGATGTGGACTCGGTGGATGATGTCGGGGTATATGACGTTGCGGTGATCCCTCGCCGGGTAACAGGTGGGTCGTCAACCGGCGATCTTCGGGGGTATGAGCTTTTAAATCTACGAATAGGTAGCCGTACGGACGACTTGTTGCCCCTTGAAACGCCTGTATGAAATGGTCGATGTTCTGAGGATAAATTCGACTACCAAACACACGGATTTGTGCTCTGTCAATGGGATTGGAGAACAACACAAAGTATTGGCAGTTCAAGGCAATATCTCTGGACGCCTTCCCTTGAGTAAAGAGATTCTGGGTCAGATAGATGACGGACAGATTCCTGTGATGGGATCCTTTAGTAAACAAGTCGACAACGTGTGAATTGTCCTTGGCCGCACTCATCAGATCATCTAGCACTACCACGTTGGTCTGCTCGGGGTCAAAGTAATACGGTTCGTCTATGTTGTGAGGAATCCCTGGGGCGAAACTCACATTCTGTAATCGCGTAGTTTCGTAGGCGGGCTGCCATTGGCTATAACACCAAACAACACGTGTCGGAGCTGGGGTTGCCACACCTTCCTCTAAGAACTTCATCACCCAGGACGTCTTTGCACATGCCGTAGGGCCGCTCACCGTCATCGTATAGGGATGCTCTACTGCACTTGTTGGACCTATAGCGGGACTCGGCGGTGTCTCTTGGTTGTGTTTGCCTTGAATGTGCCTGAGCATACTATCGCGACGAGAGAAGGTTCTCTGACAGAACGTACACGTACACGCGGGCGTCAACGCCCGGTGGTGGTGGTGGGAGCTCCCGTGTGCTCTTGGAGCTCAAAGCGTGTGCAGCTCAGAGCTCGGAAGTGACATTTGCATATGACCTCAGTGAGGTCACTTCCGCTTCCGTTCACGTGACCGGAACTGACCTTTGACCCCTGCGCGCGCTAACAATACCGGATAAAAATTGCGCGCAGGGGTCAAAGGTCAGTTCCGGTCCCGTGAACGGAAGCGGAAGTGACCTCACTGAGGTCATATGCAAATGTCACTTCCGAGCTCTGAGCTCCACACGCTTTGAGCTCCAAGAGCACACGGGAGCTCCCACCACCACCAGGTGGTGGTGGTGGTGGTGGAATGTGGTGGTGTGTGTGTGTGTGTGTGTGGTGGTAGTGTGTGGTGGTGGTGTTGGTGGTGGTGTCTGTACATATAAGAATGAACAAGTGTCCCTCATCAGTCCTTATGTATTGGTCGACAGATCAACATGTCGTGTACGTGTACGTTCTGTCAGAGAACCTTCTCTCGTCGCGATAGTATGCTCAGGCACATTCAAGGCAAACAAAACCAAGAGACACCGCCGAGTCCCGCTATACGTCCAACAAGTGCAGTAGAGCATCCCTATACGATGACGGTGAGCGGCCCTACGGCAGGTGGAAAGACGTCCTGGGTGATGGTTCTTAGAGGAAGGTGTGGCAACCCCAGCTCCGACACGTGTTGTTTGGTGTTATAGCCAATGGCAGCCCGCCTACGAAACTACGCGATTACAGAATGTGAGTTTCGTCCCAGGGATTCCTCACAACATAGACGAACCGTATTACTTTGACCCCGAGCAGACCAACGTGGTAGTGCTAGATGATCTGATGAGTGCGGCCAAGGACAATTCACACGTTGCCGACTTGTTTACTAAAGGATCCCATCACAGGAATCTGTCCGTCATCTATTTGACCCAGAATCTCTTTCCTCAAGGGAAGGCGTCCAGAGACATTGCCTTGAACTGCCAATACTTTGTGTTGTTCTCCAATCCCATTGACAGAGCACAAATCCGTGTGTTTGGTAGTCGAATTTATCCTCAGAACATCGACCATTTCATGCAAGCGTTTCAAGGGGCAACAAGTCGTCCGTACGGCTACCTATTCGTAGATTTAAAAGCCCATACCCCCGAAGATCGCCGGCTGACGACCCACCTGTTACCCGGCGAAGGATCACCGCAACGTCATATACCCCGACACCATCCACCGAGTCCACATCTGGTCCACATCTGGTAGAGCAGCAGCAGCAACCCACCCCCATACAGCGGGGCCCCTTCATACCATCAGTCCCGGAATATCACCCAACCGTGAAGGACCAACTCAAACCCGTACAAGGGAATGAACATAATGTGAACTCGAGGCTATGGAAGGATTTGTTCAAAGAAAGTATGAACACCCAGAGATACAGGAACGGTATTCGAAAGAGGAAGCCCCAATTTTAGCCCATAACAGATTGGCACCCAGACTACGACGGGCTTTACGTCAGCGGTATGTCGACCTCGTGACCCATATGAAATTGTTGGATAAGGACCCAGTCCATATGGAAATTGAAAGAACAGCGTCGATGTTGAAAACCTCGGGCATGAACTGGAAAGCGGCGTATGCCAGAGCAATAGCACAAAAGAAACATTTGTTCGAACGCATCATTAAACGACGTTAAAGCGTTAAGAAAGTGTGTTAAGGCGTTGAGACGGGCGTTACGGCGTAGCGACGGGCGTCACTGCATTTCGATGAATTGATGTCAATTCCATGAAAATCAGAGCTTCTGAGCTAATTCACCAGGGCGTTGAAGCGTTAAGCTAAGCGTTGATGGGCGTTACTGTCTATAAAAGCAAGCGTATTTCCAAAAACACGCACAGTCGACGTTCAACCGTCAGCATGGCTTATACTTGCTCTGAGTGCGAACGCACGTTCACCAGACATTACGATATGATGCAACACCAGAAAAATATACATGGGATTGAAGACTCCGAGGAGTCCGTTGAGGCGGATGCTGATACAGAGACAGCTGAGAGTGTATCGACTGATACCGAAACAGAGATTGCTGAGAGTCTATCTAGTGATACGGAGAGCTTGACCTCAGATAGTCAGCCTACGTCCGTGGAAAGTGAGGCAGGACCTACCTTCTGGGATCGTATTGTGACAGCAGCTATCAATACTTACGCTGCAGCGATCGAGGACGCCGGAGAGGATAATTTACAACAGGCATACACCCAAATGTGGCCCCGCATCAGGAAAACAGCCATGGCGATCTATGAACAGTATACCTTACTACCGCTTGAAATGAATTTCATATAGTTTATTTTCCCCAATGTTACATCATACCCACGCTGGGGGAGCCGTTGGGTATGTTTACAACTCAAGAAAACTCTTGTCCAATCAGAGGCCACCATTTGTATCTGTTATATTCCTTCTTGTCCGTTAGATGTATTTTCGGCTGCTCTTGTCTGTCGCCATTTCAGAAAGTTCCATCTTTGCTCGGTGTGACCTAAGCGTCGTCGGGCAGGCCTGGATATTCTTCGGGTAGCATGTCCTGAAACAGTTGTTTGCGCATTCTGATCGCATTTTTCAGGGCCTCGGTGGGTGGTAGCCCCATAGCCTCTTCCAAGTGACGCTTGGTCTTCATGATGGACCTGTGCGTGGGGTCGCCTTTCATTTCAAGCGGTAGTAAGGTATACTGTTCATAGATCGCCATGGCTGTTTTCCTGATGCGGGGCGCATTTGGGTGTACGCCTGTTGTAAATTATCCTCTCCGGCGTCCTCGATCGCTGCAGCGTAAGTATTGATAGCTGCTGTCCCAATACGATCCCAGAAGGTAGGTTCTGCCTCACTTTCCACGGACGTAGGCTGACTATCTGAGGTCAAGCTCTCCGTATCACTAGATAGACTCTCAACAATCTCTGTTTCAGTATCAGTCGATACACTTTCAGCAGTCTCTGTATCAGCATCCGCCTCAACGGACCCTTGAAACGCCCCTTGAAACGCCTGTATGAAATGGTCGATGTTCTGAGGATAAATTCGACTACCAAACACACGGATTTGTGCTCTGTCAATGGGATTGGAGAACAACACAAAGTATTGGCAGTTCAAGGCAATATCTCTGGACGCCTTCCCTTGAGGGAAGAGATTCTGGGTCAAATAGATGACGGACAGATTGCGATGATGGGATCCTTTGGTGAATAGGTCGGCGATTTTCGAATTGTCCTTGGCCGCACTCATCAGATCATCGAGCACTACCACGTTGGTCTGCTCGAAATCGAAGTAATAGGGTTCGTCTATGTCGTGAGGAATTCCTGGGACAAAGCTCACATTCTGTAATCGCGTAGTTTCGTAGGCGGGCTGCCATTGGCTATAACACCAAACAACACGTGTCGGAGCTGGGGTTGCCACACCTTCCTCTAAGAACTTCATCACCCAGGACGTCTTTCCACATGCGGTAGGGCCGCTCACCGTCATCGTATAGGGATGCTCTACTGCACTTGTTGGACCTATAGCGGGACTCGGCGGTGTCTCTTGGTTGTGTTTGCCTTGAATGTGCCTGAGCATACTATCGCGACGAGAGAAGGTTCCCTGACAGAACGTACACGTACACGCGGGAGTCACGCCCGGTGGTGGTGGTGGCCTGTGCTTTGGTCAGCAAACAGAAGCTCAGAGACATATGACCAGTGGTCTTCCGTCGGAACCACCTGGACCCCGCGCGCCAATACCGGATAAAAATTGCGCGCAGGGGTCAAAGGTCAGTTCCGGTCCCGTGAACGGAAGCGGAAGTGACCTCACTGAGGTCATATGCAAATGTCACCTGAGCTCTGAGAGCCTCACACGCTTGAGCTCCAAAGAGTTATTGTATGATGCTGGAGGCCACCACCACCAGTGGTGGTGGTGGTGGTGGAATGTGGTGGTGTGTGTGTGTGTGTGGTGGCAGCGGTGGTGTTGGTGGTGGTGTCTGTACATATAAGAATGAACATGTGTCCCTCATCAGTCCTTATGTATTGGTCGACAGATCAACATGTCGTGTTCGTGTACGTTCTGTCAGAGAACCTTCTCTCGTCGCGATAGTATGCTCAGGCACATTCAAGGCAAACACAACCAAGAGACACCGCCGAGTCCCGCTATAGGTCCAACAAGTGCAGTAGAGCATCCCTATACGATGACGGTGAGCGGCCCTACGGCAGGTGGAAAGACGTCCTGGGTGATGAAGTTCTTAGAGGAAGGTGTGGCAACCCCAGCTCCGACACGTGTTGTTTGGTGTTATAGCCAATGGCAGCCCGCCTACGAAACTACGCGATTACAGAATGTGAGTTTCGTCCCAGGGATTCATCACGACCTAGACGAACCGTATTACTTTGACCCCGAGCAGACCAACGTGGTAGTGCTAGATGATCTGATGAGTGCGGCCAAGGACAATTCACACGTTGCCGACTTGTTTACTAAAGGATCCCATCACAGGAATCTGTCCGTCATCTATTTGACCCAGAATCTCTTTCCTCAAGGGAAGGCGTCCAGAGACATTGCCTTGAACTGCCAATACTTTGTGTTGTTCTCCAATCCCATTGACAGAGCACAAATCCGTGTGTTTGGTAGTCGAATTTATCCTCAGAACATCGACCATTTCATGCAAGCGTTTCAAGGGGCAACAAGTCGTCCGTACGGCTACCTATTCGTAGATTTAAAAGCCCATACCCCCGAAGATCGCCGGCTGACGACCCACCTGTTACCCGGCGAAGGATCACCGCAACGTCATATACCCCGACACCATCCACCGAGTCCACATCTGGTAGAGCAGCAGCAGCAACCCACCCCCATACAGCGGGGCCCCTTCATACCATCAGTCCCGGAATATCACCCAACCGTGAAGGACCAACTCAAACTCGTACAAGGGAATAAACATAATGTGAACTCGAGGCTATGGAAGGATTTGTTCAAAGAAGGTATGAACGCCGAGATGGGCAAGACGTTGAGTGCCACAGAAAACAAGTTTCAACGCAAAGGGTATTCGAAAGAGGAAGCCGCAATTTTAACCCATAACTTATTGGCACCCAGACTACGACGGGCTTTACGTCAGCGGTATGTCGACCTCGTGACCCATATGAAATTGTTGGATAAGGACCCAGTCCATATGGAAATTGGAAGAACAGCGTCGATGTTGAAAACCTCGGGCATGAACTGGAAAGCGGCGTATGTCAGAGCAATAGCACAAAAGAAACATTTGTTCGAACGCATCATTAAACGACGTTAAAGCGTTAAGAAGGTGTGTTAAGGCGTTGACACGGGCGTTCAGGCGTAGCGACGGGCGTTGACGGGCGTCACTGCATTTCGATGAATTGGTGTCAATTCCATAAAAATCAGAGCTTCTGAGCTAATTCACCAGGGCGTTGAAGCGTTAAGCTAAGCGTTGATGGGCGTTACTGTCTATAAAAGCAAGCGTATTTCCAAAAACACGCACAATCGACGTTCAACCGTCAACATGGCTTATACTTGCTCTGAGTGCGAACGCACGTTCACCAGACGTTACGATATGATGCGACACCAGAAAAATATACATGGGATTGAAGACTCTGAGGAGTCCGTTGAGGCGGATGCTGATACAGAGACTGCTGAGAGTGTATCGACTGATGCCGAAACAGAGATTGCTGAGAGTCTATCTAGTGATACGGAGAGCTTGACCTCAGATAGTCAGCCCACGTCCGTGGAAAGTGAGGCAGAACCTACCTTCTGGGATCGTATTGTGACAGCAGCTATCAATACTTACGCTGCAGCGATCGAGGACGCCGGAGAGGATAATTTACAACAGGCATACACCCAAATGTGGCCCCGCATCAGGAAAACAGCCATGGCGATCTATGAACAGTATACCTTACTACCGCTTGAAATGAAAGGCGACCCCACGCACAGGCCCATCATAAAAACCAAGCGTCACATGGAAGAGGCCATGGGACTACCACCCACCGAGGCCCTGGAAAATGCGATCAGAATGCGAAAACAACTGTTTCAGGACATGCTGCCCGAAGAATATTCAGGCCTGCCCGACGACGCTTAGGTCACACCGAGCAAAGATGGAACTTCCTGAAATGGCGACAGACAAGAGCAGCCGAAAATACATCTAACGGACAAGAAGGAATATAACAGATACAAATGGTGGCCTCTGATTGGACAAAAGTTTTCTTGAGTTGTAAACATACCCAACGGCTCCCCCAGCGTGGGTATGATGTAACATCGGGGAAAATAAACTATATGAAAAAAACGTCTTGTTGTTGTTGTTCTCTCATGTGTCATCCTTGTTGTTGTTGTCGTTCTCTCTCCGGTCTGAGACCGGAAGTGACGCCATACACCTGCGCACAACCGTGATGGAAAAACCCCAGAACCAAGTCAGTACATGCATTCCATACAGTCGGACGAGGTCAAAATACTCGCTTCTGATTGGCTGTCAAAGGTCACGATATGCAAATTTTTGAGGTCAAAGGTCAATGGTAGTGAATATA